>JAGDQP010002860.1:0-13355 GCA_022664845.1 Lepisma saccharinum
GCGCGAGCTGGCAACAGCCTTAGGGTTGGTGGCGGTGGACGTAGTGGGTTTTAGGATCCCCACCACCCTTATAGCTTGAGGATCATGAACCTTGCCACCTCGCGCCAAGTTCCTTTGTTCCTGTTACATGCTGTCACCAAGGAACTTGGCTCATCCGTCTCCCATTTCACACCTTTTTAGGGCTAAAAAACTTGGCTCCACTTTTTGCACCTCTGGTGTTTTGGTTCGGATTATTTTATACTGTTCACGTTGAATGTTGTGCTATACAGGGTGCCCGAGAAGTCCCTAACCATTTCTGGGAAAATGCTAATTTTTGTCTCTTTGTTGCAGGTAATCTGAAAGATGTTGACTCTGCAACAACGAATATACGTCGTAAGGTGGAGACTCCATGGACTGCCCTTTGCTGAGGTCCAAGAACGGTTTCGCCGACGGGAGAAGCCCCAACACGAACAACCATTAGAGGTTTGGTCAACAATTTCCATCAAACTGGGAGTGTTCAGAACGAGAAACGTTCTGGGCAGCCATCGATGTCGCAGGAAACCGTGGAGACCATACGACAGGCGATCGAGCAGAGTCCAAAAGCGTCGACACGTCGTCTCAGTCGGGAACACGGCATCCCAAAGTCCACTCAAAGTGTGGCAAACCTGCTGCTTCGTACAGAAGAAAAAGGGCGTATAACATCCAGGTGCTCCATCATCTTCAACCTGAGGACTATGCGGCGCGCATAGCCATGTGCCGCGACTTAATTGAGGCAGTCAACAATGAAAATTTGTTGGCGCACGTCCTGTTCAGTGATGGTGCCACCTGTCACACCTGTGGCCTCGTCAATCGCCACAACACTAGGGTATGGGCTGAAGAACACCGTCATTCAATTGGAACGTAACACTCCAATTCAATTGAGCTATTCCTGCAACCCCAATTTTTGCTGACAACATTCTGGATTCGGTGGTGTCGTTGAATACATCTTCTAATATTGTGGATTTCAACAAAACGGCACCCCACCGTAATTTGCGCACATTGTGCGTGAGTACCTCAACGACACATTCTCAGGGCACTGGATTGGACGAGGCTCACCACGTTTCTGAGCATCACGCTCGCCAGTTCTAGTGGACTTCTTTGTCTCGGGTCACATCAAGAGTCAAGTGTACAAGGTGAAGATTAGGGATTTCGCGCACCTGCGTGAAAGCATTTCGGTATCGGTGCGTACAATTCCCCCAGCAATGTTGCAGCGTGTGTTCAGGTAAACCGCGGAGAGATGGCAACTCTGCTTGGAGATGGAGGGCGGTCATGTCGAACTGCTGTGATTTCTTTGACTTACGGTGTCTTCTTTGATATTATAAACACTTCATTTGAATTCAAGTGCTTCTTCCCAGAAATGGTTAGGGGCTTCTCGAGCACCCTGTATTTAAACATTGAAGACCTTGAATTGACTCAAACATTTGGATCTAGATGTAATGTATATTTTAACCATATGTGTGCGTATGCATGGACAATTTTCACTGCGCAATAATACATTATTGCACCCAATTTGAAGAACTCTTTGTAAATAACTAAAGAATAATTAACAAATATTAAATTACTATAAAATATAGAAAATATATTGAACAATTTTTATTATATTGCACGTACAAAAGAATTATTACTTTTTTTTTGTAAAAATTAATAATTGGAGCTAATTTTATGCCGCGGAATGTGCCTTACTACTCACTAAGTGAGGTATATAAGGCGTTGTAGTACTATGTAAAGCAGTTCATCTTGGACTCCTGTGCCAAAGGGTTAGAAGCTCTAAATAAAAGGTTAATTGAGTCATTTAGTTATCTTTAATTTGTTTTCCAGATTGTCATACACTATCCTTACATCCTTCATATTATGAGGGTACACTATACCTACACATAGTTGGGTTGCAGTTCAGTACCGTATTAATCTTTTGCTTTTCAGCACAAATGCCACGGTGAATCTGACACCTAAGAGACCTACGGAGTTAGTATATTCCTAGTACGCCCGTACCTCGTTTCGAGTGGCAATCGAGATGTCTTCTCGTCAGTTCTAGGTGGTTACCTTATTAGCTTAAAGATATGACTATTTGTGGATAACGCGATCGCCGATTAAGCAATGGGCCGTAGCCACTCACAATCAGAGAAACAAATTCGTCTTGTCTTATTAAATAACGAGTTAAGGGAACAGAAATCTTGAGGGATACTTAAAACAATTGTTCTAGCATATTCTGTCATTTTCCCCGAATGGAACTGTGACGAAGAAGAATCACACGACACTACACACGGTGATACTGAAGTAAGAGAAGATCACATTATCTTAGAGGCATATGCATGAAGATTACCCGCACCACTTTGTGCAGTGTTGCCATACAACGTTCATGATTTTTCTCAGAAAAATTAATAAGGTCGAATACTTTTCAGACAGGCCTTATATGTCGAGTTGGCAACACTGCATACATACTGACGTTACAGTAAAACACTGTTAATAGCTTATACTGTGTGTATCACGACTGGAAAGGTTTAACGTCGATTGCTAAAATGAATTTGAAGATATGTGGGTAATTATATTTGTCAATGTTGCCACCTCACGTCTTTCCTTCTTGTCGTCTGTGGCTAAAAAACAATGCATACAGACATTAAATCAGATGAGTACAGTAGAATTTCCTGAATATAGGTGTTTAAATTTCTTCAGATAAAATGTAAACAAAAAAAATCGTGAGTACAAGGGGAAATTTCCTGAGTTGCAAGAAATTATAAATATTTATTTCCCATGCTTTTTTCGATAGTGCGAGATTTCCAGTGACACGATATTTCACGTGTTCAACTTGTCATCACAAAACTTTTTATCGCGAATATTGTCTAACGCACACAACAAATGCCCTTATGATACTTCATATTTTTCCTGCTAGGTGGCAAACCATATTCGCAACTTTGATACCATCTATAGAGGATTCAGTGTGCTACATTCTAACATTATCCGTGTTACGCGAGTTCGATGATAGATGATTGAAGATAAATTATATTTTATTATTATTATTATTTAGCGTTATTTTCGTGAATGAGTGAATAGACATATTTATGTACTTAATGTGATTTCTTGAGTGTTTAAAATTTTCACGAGTCGGGAAATACTAGTGTCCCTACAGATGAGATAGCTTTAGTCGGACAAATCTAGTGCCCATTTGAGAGAGCTCCATGTTTAGATCAGGTGAGTGAGAGAGCCATAATATCGCAGTAATACAGTTTTCGGCCAGAAACTAGTTCACAAAGAATGTTATGTGACAGGGTGCACTATCAATCATGATGATGTATTTAAAGAGTTAGCGATTGTAGACCGGGTATGAATGACTCTTTCAAGGACCCTAACACAGTAGATTCTGTTGACTGTCTCATTTTCAGATTTTTTACAGTTCCTGTCGTTCAGATCGAGGTTCATTTCCCACAGAAACAATGAGAGAGCGTGATAACTAACTAACTAACTAACTCTGTGGCTTATGGAGCTCGCAACTTCATCGCGGTAGTAACAAAAGTTCGCCATTGGATTCTATCCTGGGCAACATCAAGCCAGTTTTCATCACAATCACCTACTTCTCGAAGATCCCTTCTAATATTGTCCTCCCAACGTCGTCTCGGTCTCCCCGACGGTATCTTTCCCTCCGGCTTTAAAACAAAGATGGAATATAATCTTCGTTTTTCTCCCATCCGAGCTACATGGCCTGTCCACCTTAGTCATCGTGATTTCATTATTCTTACAACATCAGGTGAGTCGTACAGTCCGTGAAGTTCTTCATTATGCAGTCTCCTCCATTCTCCAGTTATCTCGTCCCGTTTCGGCCCGTATATCTTTCTCAAAACCTTATTTTCAAACGCTTAATGTATGTTTATCTGCTAGGGTCGTACTCCAACTTTCGCAACCGTAAAGTATTACCGGCAGAATAACCGTTCAGTATATTTTCAATTTCAACTTCCTTGATATTAATTCCAATGTTGGAAGTTTTTGGACTGAAAGCGACTTTTTATTTCTTCCGTGACCTCATTTTTGCTTGTTACGCATGCTCCCAAGTATTTAAATTTGTTTACTTTCTCTATGACCTCATCCCTAATTCTTATGTTTATATTTCCTTAATTCCCTGTGTTTCGGCTTGTTATCATGTATTTTATTTTATCTATGTTTACCTGTAGACCCATCTCATTGCTCACTTCTACTAACGTAAGATATCGGAGAGAGCGTGATTAGGACCAAAAAAAGTATTCCTTTTCTAACACAGCCCTCTTACATAACCTGAGTGTATGGAACTATTTAAAAAAAATCGAAACTCAATTGCGTAGTCACTATTTTGGAAATGTTAAGAACATCCATTAGATTACGATGGACCAACTGAAAGTATGTGAGTTGAAGACAGAACAACATTGTTTGCCAAAGTGGGGAAAACGTCTTCGTTAGCATCTGGCTTCTTCAGTGGACTAAAACCAGCCCCCATAATCCAGACGGTAACGTCGCGGACTTTGGAGTGGTAATGGATAGGCACACGGATTCGAATCCGCGTGCGACCACATGACTGAGGTTTTCCAGTGTCTCCCTTTGTTTCTCCTGGCGAATGTCGGAATAATAACTTAAGTAAAGTTGATTTGCAATTAAATGGATGATACTTATTTTTACAGAATCAGTTTTTTTACTTTATATAAATGTTTCCTATATCTAAATCCATGTTATGCATTTTTATTGTTGTTGTGTTATCTACTTGTAAAAACCCAGTCGCCGTAGCTTAGTGGTAGAATGTTGGCGTAGCATTCGGGAGGTCGTGGGTTCGATCGCAGTGGCTGGCCATCTTGACTGAGGTTTTTCCAGGATGTTTCATCAGTCACACCAGGCAAATTGCCAACATTGATCCTTTAACATAGTCTTTGACCGACACCTTCTCGAACCCTTCCCCCTCCCCTATCCTGGCACGAGCCTTAGATGCCTAAAGGCCATTGATAAAAAAATCATCTACTTGTAAAATATTATCTATAAGCTGTATTTGGAATTTGTTAAATCAGTACAATAAATAAGGAAATTATACTGGCGCGTACCTAGGAATTAGCTTCGAAAGGAGTCTAATGGTTTCCTGTCTGGCGGAGGGGTCCAAGGTGTGTCTGAGTACGAAATGTATATTAAATATATACATATAATTACGCCTAAGTTTGTACTAATTTCGTACTGCATAAAGCTCTGAATTTCGAGGGGGGTCCGGACCCCTAAATACACCCCTGAAATTACGTGTTATTCTGAACAGGTAGCACGTGTAAGATAGGTTAGTTCAGTGTTCGATTTTCCAGGGGGATGCCGGGGATCTTCCCTGGTTCGTGAGGATTTCAACCCTGGTTGTTGGTTCCAAATATCACCCCAAAATGGGATAAAATCTATGTATAAACAGGTACTATGTTGAAACTTACCAGCAACCACTAGTCTTAGGATCCCCCTTCGTAATTTATAATAAATCGAACACTGGGTAAGTTCGTGTATATTTTAATTATAATTATGATTGTTTCGTATGTACTACAAAGTCAGGATCAGTATATTTCCTATCACACGCACACGCACAAATGCAACTTTTGAGCATGTGTCTGTGAGTGTGTAGATGAAACTAAAATTAAAGCTAGAACCCCGGAACGCTCATGAGTAAGGCAACCAACCAAATGAACCAGAGGGAAGGAAAGGAGAGCCTTGGCTTGCTTTTTCTATTCTTCTTGGCGAAGTTTCAACAACATTTCGTCGTCGGCGACGGCAAACAGGGCAGAGTCTAAAAGACGAGTGAGAAGGGCGAGGGGGTGACGGCGAGCGGATTTCTCGACTCCAAAATTAGCGACTCCTTTGCCATCTTCTTCCTGCTCCAGCCGGTGTCGCCTCGCCAATACTTGACATCAACCGAGTATCGAAGCAGGTGTGAGCGATATACGAACGGGGGGGCTCGGAAACGGACGGACGAAACGGGTGTGTTGGTGGGAATTAATTGTTGATTTTCTTAAAAAAAAGGAAATTTTTCGTTACGAGAAAATACATTATTTTTTTGTGGTGTTAATTTTGCTGTGATTTTTGTTGTTTTTTTGCTGAATCCGTGATGGTTGTCTGATTTTCAGTTGGAGTATTCAATTGTCTACAAAAATGTTGAACGTAAGTACATTTATTAATTTTATTTATCATTTTTAATAACATTTTGTAAACAATTTATGAATTTGTGAAATTAATCAATGACATGCCAAAAATGTGATCAATATTTTGATTTGCTAAGCGAGATACTACTACAGTTTGGCTGATGGAATTGGATTTGAATTTGGTTTATGGCCTTTGGGCACCATAGCCTCAGGCCAGGACAGGGTGAAGGAAAGAATATTGGAACTTTGGAAGGTAATCGGCCAGGACCTAGTTTGTAGCTGCCATCCCGGCACTTACTTGGTGTGACTGAAGAAAAACCCTTGAAAAAAATTCTCAGGATGGGCGGCCAAAAGAATCATTCCC
Source organism: Lepisma saccharinum (assembly GCA_022664845.1). Taxonomy (NCBI): domain Eukaryota; kingdom Metazoa; phylum Arthropoda; class Insecta; order Zygentoma; family Lepismatidae; genus Lepisma; species Lepisma saccharinum. Next base: position 6,496 of record JAGDQP010002860.1, read on the forward strand.
AAGACCTTTCGATTGCTAAAACTGAGCTACGGCCGCTTGGTCGGTAGACTGAAGTTTACAAAGCTAACCGAATCACGTTTACGTAATATATCTACATATCGAAAGTTCCGTGCGAAAAGGGTGTAAGTGACAATTTGAAAGAAATTGAGCATGATCATCGTTGTGTCCTGTATCAACTGCCAAATGGTTATAAATGACAAAAAAAAGTCTAACAATGGTAAATGAAGGAAATTCCTTTTGGGAGTTCATGCAGGACAGAACAATGATAGTGCTAACATCAAAATCTCAACTTCGTTCAAATTGTAGCTTAACCCCTTTTGGTACGAAACTCTCGATATATACACAGAATCTGGTCGTGTCACTGGTAGAGTACTTGTCAAACAAATGAGACACATGTGTTCGAATCGCAATAATTTCTATGTATTTCTCACTGTTGTGTTGTGGGTTAAAAATGTGTATTGAATACGCGAATGAAATAATAAATTGTATTTCTAACATCGGACTGTGAAAGTTTGATTTTTGTTTTAAAAATATCAACAGTATTTGCATAAATTATTGGTGATGTAGTGCTTGAAATAATGTGGTTACTAGTATATACTTGCTTCGAATCTCAGGACAAGAGGAACACGAATTATTATTAGCCTATAATTATAGATCATCCAAAGCAGCGTTTTCCAACCACTTGATACTCACGAACTGGAAAAGATAGGAAAAGTTTCACTGGTAAGCAATAAAGATGATACTGAGAAATAAATCACGGACCGTAAAGCCGGATTAACAGTGATTAGGCACTTTTAGTGTTTCCCTTTCAATGTTTGAGTATTGCAATAATTTTAGTAATTTTATTACTATTACCTTATTTGGTAATATTTTAGTACTAAACGTAGGGATTAAATTCTAAGGATATCGGTGGGAGGGATCTCATCCAAATATCGTTTCTAACATGTACATCCAACCCTAGTCATTGATTCGAAATTGACAAAATAATGCCGCATAGAAATTGTCGACAGATGTATTGTGTGCATAGTATCAGAAGGTTCATGGCGTACCATAAAAGTGGTGGGTGAGTCCCAGCCCTCCCTAGGAAATCGACGGGTGGGCTCAGCTCTAAAGAATCCGCCCTGCACTGCAAAAAATAGCTGTGTTAATTCAACACAATGCGGTGTCCCAGCGTGACTACCACTTTTGAGTGTTAAATCAACACAATACACGGTGTTGATTTCGGTACTGGGAGAAAAAAAAAAGTTACGGTTGCAGAGAGATTTGAACATGGATTGCTCAGTTGGAAGTCGAGCGTCTTACCGACTTGGCCAACTCTTCAGGCAGAAAAGACACTACATGAAAACTATATTTGGTGAACAAAATTTGAATTAAACGACTACACTATAGATTTAAACAGTGTATGGGATCAAATTTGTGTTGCTGAACCCCCAAAACAAACTAAGTTACTTGCACGACTTATCCCATGGTTTAATCACTTCCTACTTGTCAATTGAGAACCAGAATTCCCATTCATTGAGAATATTCTATTTCTATGAAAACAAGCAAGATGGCGACAACCAAACACTTGAGCAGCATTACTGGTTTCTTATCGTAACAACATGTCAAATGCTGCGTTTGCTTTAATAGAAATTGAATATATTCTCAATAAATGAGGATTGTGATCCCTAATTGACCGATGGAAAAGTGATTAAATCATGGCATAAGTCGTGAGAGTAACTTTGTTTGTGTTTGGTGTTCACCAATTTTTTTTATCCTTTATATTGTTTCAATCTAATGGCCTTTCCATCTGACGAGTTAGCGAAGTCGATAACACGCTCGACTTCTAACTAAGCAACCCATGTTCAAATCTAGCTGCAGCCGTAACTTCTTTTTTTCTCCCAATACCGAAATCAACACCGTGTGTTGTGTTGATTTAACACACAAAAAGTGGTAGTCACGCTGGGACACCGCATTGTGTTGAATTAACACAGCTATTTTTTACTGTGTGAATTTAAACTTCTTCTTAAACGTTAAGTTCTGAAGAGCAGAATTCCACACGAAAAAAAAAATGTGACCTTTTCTTATGGTAACTCTTTTCGATCAGAATGTAATCTTTTTTTAAATGAACTTTTCAACCGATATTTTAACTTTTTTTGAAATGAAATTTTCACTGTTGAAAATGAAAACTGCTCAATTAGTATTAATAAAAAAAGTAATGTTCTTTTTAAAATGGTGAAAATAAAACATTGGGTGCGTGAGAATCGAATCCCGGCCTCGAGACCAGCAAATCTACTGCCTACGGCAAGTAGGCAGGTGCCAGCCAACGCTTTCGAAAGAAACTTTATTCTTCATCACGTAATAGAGCACGTAGCTCATGGGTTGGGTTACTTAAAGCTAGGTTAGATTATTATTATTACACACTAAATTATAAAAGCAAAATTCCGCTCCATTTCAGCGGAATATTTCATCTTTAGAGAACGGAAAGATGACCACTCCTTTAGAGTGGATTTTCATCGGTGGTTGTTTTCGATGGGAACGTAGACATAATCTTTTTCTGGATGAATTTTCATCCATTCAGGTTATTTTTTATCTTTTGAATATGAAATCAACGCAATAAAATGTTGACAATATAATGAGAAGGAAAAAGGAGTATTTTTTGCAAGTAGCAACAAAGAAAAGTAATTCTCTTATGAACGAAAAAGAGTAAAAAAAAGTAACATGACTTCAGTGCGATTTCAACTCGCTACCTTCCAGCCAGCGAGCCAACGCCTTATCCCCTAGACTAAGCAGCCAACTGAGAAAGGAACACCCTCGAAAGAGTCTCTTCGTCTCGCCAGGTACTTGAAAATAATGTTTAAAGATTTCTTGTATAATGTACATGACTTATTCCTGACGTCTTCTGTATGTTTTTGTTACTGAGAAAAGTTATGAGATCTTCTGTTGACCCTTATAACTAAACGCGATTAACCTTACTGTAGGACTTTGTCTTTCGATATCCTTCACGGTTATAAATGGGGAAGAACAATCTTGACTAGCAGCGATGATGCATTGTGAACCAGTCAAGAGAAAGCGCTCTTTCCAGTTTTTAGAATAAATTACATCCATAAACATCGGAATTCCATCTAGAAATATAACATTTTCCATCCAAAACGAGAGCGTTTCGTCCACAAGTACTCTTTTAGATTGAAAATCCCGCTCTAAAAGAGTTTCTCCTCTTTCCGCTGTAGGAAGACTAAATATTCAGCTCTTTGAATTTAGTGTGTAGGCACGAACATCGAACTCAGCCGTTAGAGGCTTAACTCAATCACGCTACTTCCGGTTCATATTTCTATCGCGAGACGTTTGTCTCGTAACAAAATTGGCTAATATCCATGATGCATTGTAAACTACTTTAAAAGCATGATAAATCGCTCTTTCAATTCTGTAGAATAAATGACATACGTAAAGCGTTGGAATATCATCTCAAAACATCACATAGCCTATGCCAAATGGCTACAAGTAAAATTTAAAAGAAATAAATTCAAAATATCATATTTTCTATCCAGAGTGATATTGTTTTGTTAATAATTTCAACTGCAATTTAATATTTTGTTATGAAAGCACTTTGTTATCCAACAAAGAGAGAAAATTTCGTTCTTCTGGTTTAGTTTGTTGAAGAATAGAACACACAACTTGTGAAATTCCGCATGCATTGGCAATGCTGCTACTCACGTAGGCACCTTACATTTATAGTTATTGTAAAAAAAAATTAGATATTTCCAGACCCAGTGTCCGGAGTTGTAGACTGGCCGGGGAATGGGAGGAAGTTTCCAGTTTATTTGAAGTTCGAGGGTGGGGCATATTTTCAGATTCTGCAAGTATTTGTTGTGGAGAAATAAGGAAACGTTGGATATAAATTTTAGTGTGTTAAATCCCTGTTTAATATCAACGAAATAAATGATTAACTATACTACTCTGTCTGGTACCAGACAGCGGATCTTCGGTTGAAAACCGTATATACAGTACTCGGTCCCGTTAAATACCTCAACCATAATTATAATTGCTGTTGAAGGTACTTCAGGAAGTTACACTCGCCGTGCCGGATTCGTGATTTTGCCGGATTATCAAAATCAACATAGTTTTAACGGCAATACTAGAGAAAAATTAATACAGTACAGCACAGTGATATTTAAAACGAGTTGTACGAGTAATGGCAAAAAAAATAACATAGGCGTTACTGTTTTTAAAAGTCTCTTATATCACTTTGCGTCCAAGAAACACCCGAATTCGCCCGAAAAATTCCGAACTCGAGCGGCTCGAGCGGTGCCGGATTACAGCCGATCCGAAGAATGCCGGATTAAAGAGTGCCTAATGTGTGTGTTGAAAGTAATGCTCAATGTGAAATGGAAATACAGGAATTCCGAATTGATTTTAAATTGAATTTATTTGTTGCCTTTAGGTAACTATGGATCAGACCGACCAGAAATTTGACTCTAATATTTGAAACAATAGGCATTGAGACGTTCGGTATAGCGCTGTTTAAAATATTAGAATGGTTACTTATTAGTATCCGATAGTAGGTATCTCGAAAACTTGCGACTAGAGACAGGATGAGCACCTGAGCCTGATCCATTTTCGCGCATGCGCATTACTCCTTAACAATAAATATTACTTCCAAGTATAAGCTTTTTGTTGCTAATTTAGCGTATTGGTAGCGTTTCGGAAAGCTAACCTAAGGATCGAACCCTGGTATGGCTTTATATTTTTTTTTCTTAATGAAAATAACTTTTCCGTTTTTTTTATATATAAAAACGCATTAGGAAATTTAATAAAATTAGTAAACAAACTAATGTCATGTGTGGAGGTTAGGTAGTCAGGTTCGGTATTTTGTTTTATTGCACACACGATTAACTCGTGTTTTCACAAGGTGCAATTCCTGTTGCTAGTCACAAGTTCCCGAAATAGATATTTTAATGAAGAAATATCCGTATAAACAATCTACTTTGTATTGAAAATTATAACAGAAGAACGTCCACAAAATTCGAACAATCAGATATATTGAAAAATCAAATAAATCGACATTAAATTAATCATTGACTAGAAGAATATTCGTTTAAGCCTAAAAATAAATTTACGAACAAAAACCTGAGAAACTTAGGTGAAGAAAGTTGGAATATTTGGTTCGTTAAAACTCAAAATGCCCACAGATTTAAAAAAGTGGATCGTATTTAAGGTTTAATTTCTCTCAATTCTGAAGTTAAAATTTACAAAAAAAGAAGAACCATAGATACCGTCATTTTGATGTACAGATCTTGACTGATTTCACAGTCTACAAAATTAATATTTTTACGTGACACATTAATTACGTTTTTGTCTTCAGATTATCTTCTATTAAATTATGTAGAAATTCAAATAGAAATTTTCTAAACAAAAAATATTAATGCATAAAATGAAAACTTTTTTGAATTTTTATTAATTAAAATGTTGGTAAAATGTCTAAAATAAATGGTGTTTATACTCGACTGCGTAAATGAGCAGTGAATAACATGACAGCTGTTCGACTCGGAGGTATTTCTATTACCTGAATCTCCCTGTGTAACGTGAACTAATGGTGGTTTTTAATTTCCTTGTTTATGTCCTCGAGGTCTCTGTGCAACATCAGCCAATAGTGGTGTGTACACTTCCTATATGGTGAGATTTGTATTTTTCAGTACGATTTAAAATATATTGCATTCAGACTCTATGGTGTACATAGGTTGTGATATAAATGGTTGGTGTTTTTCCCGGAGGTGTATTATCCGAAGGTTCTTGTGTTACGTGAATCTATGGTGGTTTTCTATTTCCTTTCCTTTTTATTTATCTTTTATTTCTTCACTAGAAGGAGATAAATAAGTCGGTCAACTTAAAAAATCTATAACTCATAAATTAATGTATCAATTAGGGATTATTATTTTTTTAATACCTGGTCCTAATAATCATTACTCAAGAGAAATGTATGTAATATTCTACATTGTGTAACTAATAGGTAGCTCTCTAGGGAAAGTTCATTTTCCCACGCTTTAGACAGTCTGTATCTCCGAGAGGCGGCGAAATTTCCACCTCTGTGACTAAACCTTTTTCCTAATTTTTTGTGTACTATTATTCCTCCAAATGTGTCGGTGCATTACGTTAGCACCCTGTATACACATAACATATACTTCTTTACCCAAGATAATTGGACATGTTCCCTTTTGAAAATAAGCTTCTCATACATCAGTATATTCCGGATGTTCTATCATAAAGATCGTACAGATTCTATTGTCTGAGGTGAGAAGTCCAGATGGTTTGTACTTAGACAATCAGACAAATAAACACGTATATGTCAAACGATCAGGATATTTTATGTAGGAAAATAGTCTTTCTGGTTCATTTTCCGGATTAAAATAAATGTTCTCTTTGAATCGGAAACAGTAGCTGTTCTTATAAGGATTTTCCCCTTCTTGTTAAAGAAAATGTCGTCAAGAAATGTCGTTCAGGAAACCAGCTCAATATTTCTTCGCTCGTCTCTTTAAATGCTCTGGTTGTTAGAAGACGCACAAAACAATTAACCATGAGCACTAGTCAAAGGGTGAGGAAGGAAAGAATCGGAAGGCAATATGGGAAACAATTGATCGACTGTTTGGAGTACATCGACATTAACATACCTCGTTTTATGGCGTCCTTCATATTTTGCGCAACAACGTTGTTGTCTGGTTTCACGGTGAAGGCTTTTGATGACCACGCTTACAGCTTGCACGTTTCTTCTATTTCTTCTCTCCGTCTTGCTGTTTCTATCTCAAAAAGTATATTACGTAGAGAAAAATTATGCAGTCCAATAATAATAATAATAATAATAATAATAATAATAATAATAATAATAA
>JAGDQP010002860.1:13365-64704 GCA_022664845.1 Lepisma saccharinum
AATAATAATAATAATAATAATAATAATAATAATAATAATAATAATAAGAAGAAGAAGAAGAAGAAGAAGAAAGGTAAAGCTATCCCCTGTGCGATACACACGCGCCGTAAACGGCGCATGGGGGATGTGGAGGTAGCGCTCCATATATTCTCGACCTATGGTATGAAGTGAGCTGGGGTGGTCAGTTCCTCGCTCGACCGGTTTTACCTTGCCAATGTGTCCAGAACTACCAAGGACACTATATTATTGAATTTCATAGCAGGCTGAGTGCACGTCAGAGCGCCAGGCATGGGAACACTGCGAGAAAAGTCTCCAGTATCGTGGCTGAGATATGAACCCGAGCCGACCGATTCGTAGTCAGACGTGCTACCGTCTGAGCCACAGTGACTCATAATAGTAATAATTGGTGCTGAATAACAAACTGTAAGCATATTTCTTGATTTTGTTCTAATTTTATTCAGAGCTGAGAAGGGTTACCTGGTAAATCGGATAAAGTTTTGGACCGGGTCACCGAGGCTATGTTTAGATCTCGAGTCTATGTTTAGAACCCGAGTCTATGTTTAGAATCCGAATCTATGTTTAGATCCCAAGTCTGTGTTTAGATCCCGAGTCTATCTTTAGATCCCGACTTTGTTTAGAACCCGAGTTTATGTTTAGATCGCGAGTCTATGTTTAGAACCCATGTCTAAGTTTAGAACCAAGTTGCTCCTGATAGAATATACTGTGTCTAGTGCCGATAAACTTGGTGGATGTATTATCGTGCACCTAAATGTACCGCGGTTTGGCAAACAAATTGCCAACTTTTCGTGAATAAGTTTATAGAATTTTTCCTGTACAGGCTAATGCTGGGATAGTGTCTTGTAGCTAAGCCCTTGACAACTTCTATCCTACATCTCTTCCTCCGACCTAAGCCAAAGATGCTTAGAGGCAATAAATGCAATACAATTCAAAATTCAAAATGCGTACGTGTAACACACAGAGATAGATAAACATTTGCTTTTCCCTAACATCAAACTCATCCACGTGACGTGTGACATTGACGTTGTGAAGACCTTCAAGAAGCTATCATACTATTGTTGCTAACTGGAATCGTTACATGGAATATGATAACAATAAACTATTCAATTGAATTCCATTACCTATCTCAACATGAGGTCTTAACACTGAATTTACACTGCATCGTATCATGCTTTTCAATACAGTGTGTTTGTTCTGGTGTAAATTTTCAAACACATAAAAGTTCCAAATCAAAATATCTGGTTGATATCAATCGTGTTGTTAATAATGCTATTATATAAAACTCATTATGCATGTTGCATTGCATGAATATAATTCGTATTTAACTGTAATAGCAATTAAATAAACACAAGAGTTCTGAATAGCGTTTCATAATAAGTTATATTCAGTGGTAACTACTTTAATATTTTCATATTGTTATTGTTCTGCAATATATTTTGTTTTAAACGTTCGTGTTCAACTTTATGCACAACTATCTATTAGAAGCATTCATACGTAATCTTCTACTTCGTTAATTAAATGTATTTTAAACGTTTCGCATTTTGACTAAAACCTCTTTTCAACAATGTAAAAAAGCTTCACTGAAAATACGGAACATCCTAAGTCCCGTACTATTAATTAATAAACTGGAAATACGCCAGCTGCCTATAAACTCTCCCTATTAAACTTACCCAGGGTTACTGGTATTTTTTGTTAAAATACAGAATATTTTGTGGGTATTATTTAACTCTTGGTAGCCGAGTGAGGTACATTCACTTTTCTTTGTCGACCGCCTTCTCTAAAATTCCCAAACAAATGAGGAACTTTTTATTTTAGTGTTGGGTTCTAACATAAGTTCGTAGCGTTTTCACAGAAGTTCATTTATCAAATCACGTTTTAACGAATTTTACAGTACCAGTGATTTTATTTTGTTATAACGAAAATTCGTTGTAATGAACAATGTATTGGAAAACAAAAATTCGGCGGAGATTGCGATAAAAACTTTGTTCTAACAAGAATTTCGTTGTAACGACGTTCGTTCTAAAGAAATTTTACCTGTTTTATTTAGCTCATTTTAGTGTACAGCATAATACCCTGTAATCTATTTTAATACAATTTCCTATTTAGAACTGTGAAATGTGTATCTGAAGTAGGGATGTTCGGAATTTCGGAATGGAAGTCAGGATTCCGAAATATCGGAATTTCAAACGTCAGTGTCGGAACGTCAGAATTGCAGGAATTTCGTGACGTCGGAAATATTCCGGAATCGAAGAAAATCCGAAATCCTGAATTAACTTCGCACTTCGGAACACCCCTAATTTCAAGTTTTTGGGATTTTCCTTGCACATCAACAACCAATGAAATTTGATGGGTTGCAGAGCAGCCAGACGTTTGTGGAGAGAAGAAATGTATAATATTAGGCCGCGGTCATCTTGGGTTTCATTATTTAAAATGATGAATAATTGATTTCTCTATTATTCAGACCAGGTGAACCAGACATCCGCGCATGGGTGACCCGGTTCGAAAGTTGACCCCAATGTTCCGATTCACCTCACTGACCCAACCCTGAACCGATTCTTTCATAATAGCCTTCTTGAGAGGAGAGTTATTTACATATTAGGTAGATTTCGAAGAAAAATATACCTATTGAGATCGGTACGATATCTAAGTGTGTGTGTCTATATATATATATATATATTAACACGCTAGCGGCCATAATTTTGAAGATATTTGAACCCAATTTTTATATGTTGTTTCTAGGCTTAATTCGTTGATGAGCAAAATCGGTCGCCATCTTGGATCAATGGCCGCCGAACCCATTGTTGTATAGAATACACAGCCTAAACACCGCTGGGGCTATTAAAATCAAATTTGGTATAAAGGTAAAACATCACTGTTTGATTACGAAAATGTTACATAATGAATTCAAGGACGCCATCTTGGATCCAAAATGGTTGAAGCAAGAAATCTATTTTCCATATCGTTTGAGCTAGAGATACGAAATTTGGCATAAAGGCGTATTGTCACCAGTAGTTCAAGAAAATATTACAAAATGTTGAAAAAGTCGCCATCTTGGATTCAAAATGGCCACCGAAACCATTGTTGTATAAAATGCACAGCCTAAACGGCTGCAGCTAGAAATATCAAATTTGGTAACACGATGCATTATCACTTGTATGTTACTAAAATATTACATAGTGTATCTAAAGACGCCATCTTGGGTCCAAAATGGGGGACTTAAAAACATTTTCCAAACCATTTGAACTAGAGAAACGAAATTTGGCATAAAGGTGCATTATGACGAGTAGTTTATGGAAATGTTACAACATTTGGGAATAGTTGCCATCTTTGATCCAAAATGGCCGCCCAAAATCCCATTTTGCACATCGTTTGAGCTGGATAAATGAAATTTTCCTTGAAGGTGTGCCATCACAAGTGGGTCACGATAATATAAAAAAACTTTCAAAAAGTCGTCAACTTGGATCCAAAATGGCCGCCCCAAAAGACCAATTTCCAAATCATTGAAGGTAGAGAAACGAAATTTTCTTTGAAGGTGTATGACCAAGAGTAGGTTACAATAAATGGGGCAAACCTCCCCTTTGGGGACGCAGCCCCCCGTGGGAGGGTGCAGATGGACACAATGGTGGTGTAGTGCTGCAGGGAGATTTTGGTTAAGATAAAGGAGGCGCATCCTCTCAAAAGCACTGAAGTTGGGGGGCGAACCCCCTACGGGGGTCTGGGGGCAGCGCTCCCAGCTAAACAAAGCGTCTTGTGGGGTATCGTTGAACAGCTCTTGATGAATAATCAAAAACCAATAAATAGCTTCTCGATAGCGCTCATATAAGGCGATATTTGAATTTTTAAAATAAAAGAAACTTCGAGATCTGTAGCTTGTAGGCCTACCGAAAGCGATTGTTTGTTCTTTCCATTTGTTATAACTTTTGTTAGGAACTTTTCGGTAGTTTTCGTACTCTGGGACAGTAATATAACAATTATCGGTCACCCGCTTTAAAAAAACTGTTCAAACGCAATAGTGTGTAGTAATAAAAGAATTTAAAATTGTTTTGCCCTCGAGGTCACCGGATTAAGCCGGGTCCCAAGCACAGACCTGGTGACCCGTTCCAAAAATTGACTCAGTGACCCGTTCCGAAAATTGATTGGGTGACCCGCTCCAAAAAGTGACTCAATGACCCGTTCCAAAAATTGAGTTGGTGACCCGTTTCAGCTCTGGCTTTAAGTCAATTGCATAATAGGAAGTGAGTGAAAAATTAACTACAAGATTTAAACCTGTCACAAACATTAATAAGAAAAAGAGGTAAACAAGAGTATCATAAAAACAAAATATATAGAAAACGATTTTTATTCGAAACGACTTTTCATCAATAATGAACTAAAAAGTAAAGAAAAAAAATCTTTTAATAAAATCGTGTGTCGTCCGTACAATTATTAAAAGATATATATGTTTTCTTCAGTGCTCCCATGCCTGATACTGTGAGATGCACTCAGTCTCACATCAAATTGAGTACCAGTACCTTGGTAATTTTTGTCGCCTTGGGAGGTAAAGGCGGTCGACCGAGGGACTGAATCACTTCACTTCATGCCGTAGGTCGAGAATATGTGGAGCGCTACCTCCACATCCCCCATGCACCGTTTGCGGCGCCTGCGCAACGGATAGAGATTTAGTCGAAGCTAAGGAAAAGAAAAAAATAATTATCAAAAATTTATGATTCTCCCCAACCAACATTTGACTTTATGGTCTTGGAAATTGAATTTTATTTAAGGCCTTTAGGCAATTTTGGCTCAGGTCGTATGGATGATGATGGAAGAATAACGAAAGAGAGAGGAAACAGGAGAAACCACGCACACGGTGTTTGTTCACCACAAAGCGCACATGGCATGAGGTGAAATTGAACCGAGGACCCCAAGCACCAGAGGTGAGCGCTCTACCACTGAGCCACCGTGGTCCTTGTACTCTTGAGAAATTTCAGAACGATGCAAACATTGTTTCCAATAACTTGTCACACATTTTCTGCTCCTACCTTAAACACAAATATTGGAAAACTATAACAGTGTTTCCTATATCAACTAATAAACCCAAGGGAGGATAAATGCCCCCTTTTGCAGCCTTTTCCGGGCGCCTATTTTTTTTATTTAGGGAGCCCACATTTCCACCCCTGCCTCTCTGCGTTCTTTGCACAGGTTAAAGGTGCAGTTTCGTTTGTGCGATTTTCGCATACGAAGATCGCAAGCAACTGCTGCACGCGCCACTGCATGGACACGTTGAAGGGAAATCAGTGAAGTCGGTTTGGTTTGCGCGTCGGACGCATGGTGTCGCTAGCAACTGTTGCAACGACTCCTTCGGAGAGCAGTCAAGCTGCAGCTATCGCATGCGTTGTAGAATGTTGAGCAGTTTTTATTCGTGTTTTCTTTGAATTTGGAACTATTTTGTGCCAAATATGAACTTCAGCAGAGATGAGAATGAAAGTGCAGTTTCGTTTAGGCGATGGTCGTATGCAATGACCGCATTCAGTGAATACGTGCAACGGAAGCATGTAGTGGGGTAGTTTCCTTTGTGCATTTAGCGCGTGCGCGACGCCATAGCATATCTATACAGTCATATGATTTACTTTTCGTGCATTACAAGTTTTAAGATCTTTCTGTAAACAACATTTTTACAGTTTCAGAATTTTAGACATGATTACAAACAACTATAATAATAATGTAAACAGCATTTTAAATTAAACTCAACTTTCGTTCAATATCAAACCATACTGTTACTTCAAGCTGCTGTAGCACTCTGCTGCCATCTATTGAGCTCCAAACTTGCTACATCTGTGTATGCATTCTCTTTATTTCGGGTTTTACCAACAATTTTATAGTATTTTCGTGCATTCTTGACGTAGCTTTTCATTCTCATCTCTGCTGAAGTTCATATTTGGCACAAAATAGTTCCAAATTCAAAGAAAGCACGAATAAAAACTGCTCAACATTCTACAACGCATGCGATAGCTGCAGCTTGACTGCTCTCCGAAGGAGTCGTTGCAACAGTTCCTAGCGACACCATGCGTCCGACGCGCAAACCAAACCGACTTCACTGATTTCCCTTCAACGTGTCCATGCAGTGGCGCGTGCAGCAGTTGCTTGCGATCTTCGTATGCGAAAATCGCACAAACGAAACTGCACCTTTAGGTCGTGCACTTGCAAGGGCGTGCAGCGCGCACTACTTAGTACTTCCAAGCCTGGGGCAGGCTTGTCCCTGGAGATTGTTGGATTGCTGGAGTTCCGACATTCCAACGATCTCCTATGTTCCATGATTCATCTGTCTGAGGCAGGTTGTGTTGCGGGGCGGTCTTTGTGACCCGGCGTCCGGAATGTTCTCCGGGTCTTTGTTCCTAAGTTTGGAACTTTTGCTGGAGAGAGGAGTTCCTATCCACATATATGCTTTATTTTATACAAATTACATATATTACATGGAAGACAAACACAAGACAATACAGGACAAAACGAGCGTTAAACTGGAGTTAGGCTTCTTCTTCTTTTCTTCGCGCCTTCTGCTGCCCTGTTACGAAATAAAGAGAAAAGATAGGCAGTTTTTTAGCCTCTACTTCTTCTCTGTTGCATCTCAGTTTGTCACAGGGCCGCTAGTATTCCACTGGAAAGTCCAGCTTGGCTATTCCTGTTCCTCCTTCTTTCTTCATACGGTTGGGTGTATTCACGTCTATTCTTCTTCATTCACACTCACTCACACTCTTGGGATTATTCACTAAGCTCCTGTGGGGTGCGGCTTCCGCAGTCCACATACACATTAGTTCTGTTTTCATGCACAATTCCTCTCTCTACACTGTTGCACTTCATCCTGGTCCCTCCACCATTTCATTCACACTCACTGTCTTCTGCAGGATTTTCGTACTCTGCTACTGGTTTAAAGCAGCTCTCAAGTAGTCTTATATATTGCTCGAGTTTGTTATGTTTTTCGACTTTGTTGTACTGTTTTAACGCGCAAGGCGTTATATTAGATGAGATAGGTCTACAGGTAAACATAGATAAAACAAAATACATGATAACAAGCCGAAACACTGGGAATGAAGGATATATATAAACATAAGAATTAGCGATGAGGTCATGGAGAAAGTAAACAAATTTAAATACTTGGGAGCATACGTAACAAGCTAAAATTAGGTCATGGAAGAAATAAAAAGTCACTTAGTATTGAGCAACGCGTTTCTATTTAGTTCAGATACGGGCCGAAGCGGGACGGGATGACTGGAGAATGGAGGAGACTGCATAATGAAGAACTTCACAGACTGTACGACTCACCCGATGTTGTAAGAATGATGAAATCACGACGACTAAGGTGGGCAGGCCATGTAGCTTGGATGGGAGAAAACGAAGAATATATTCCATTTTGGTTGGAAAGCCGGAGGGAAGAGACCGTTGGGATAACAATGTTAGAAGGGATCTTCGAGAAGTAGGTATTTGTGAAGAAAACTGGCTTGGTGTTGCCCAGGATAGATCCCGATGGGGGACATTTGTTACTACGGCGGCGAGTTCCGTAAGCCACAGAGTAAGTAAGTAAGGTTGGAAACACTGACAACTGGAGTGCTTAGGGACTGGAAAACCAAAAGTACTTTTTTATTGTGTCGAATAATGTTTATGCTAAGTTTGGTGCGGATACGTTAAATGATATAGAAGAAAATTAGAAAAAAATATTATTAAAATTTTAAGATGGTTGGTAACACTGACAACTGCGGTCCCTGATTAAGATGATTCTGGCAGCTCTGAGCTAGTCTAGCCAAAACTTTTTCAACGACATCACAATCACGTCTCTACACATTGTACTTCACAGTTATATTTCTTTGAAATGACTTGGCAACACTGACAACGGTATGCTTGGGACGAGGACATACACAGTATTTTTCTATGGTATGGAATAATATGTTGTGCCAATTTGGTTCTGCTACGTCTAATGTAATGAATGCATTTTGAAAATTTGCATTGTATAGAAAATAGGTTGACAACACTGATAATAAAGATGCTTCGGGACGACGACGACACCTCAATTCTTCTAATTTATCTAATAAAGTTTATGCCAATTTTGGTGCTGATAAGTCCAACGGAACGGGAGTAATTTACAAAAATCGAATTAATAAACAATTGGTTAGCAACACTGACTCAGTGCGCCAATAAAAAACATCCGGTGGCTCTGAGCTAGTCTAGCCAGAACCTTTCCAACGACACCTCATACACGTCTCTACATCTTATGCTTCATAAGATGCATTTTCTGGATAAGGGTTTGCAACACTCGCAACAAGGTTCTTGGGCACGAGACACCCACAGTATGTTTTTATTGCGTCGAATAATGTTGAGAGCAAGTTTGCTGGTACTACGTCTAACTTTTAAAAAAGGGGGATTTTATATAAATTAGCTTGGCAACACTGGCAAGTAGGGATCTTGGTGACGTAGGCACTTAGTTTTTTCTATTGTGTTGAATAACTGTTATGTCAAATTTGGTGCGGATAGGTCTAAGGAATTGAAACATTTTGAAGAATTGAATTTTTAAAAACTGGGTTGGCAACACTGAACCACTGCACCAATCAAGACAATTCCAGCGGCTCTGAACTAGTCTAGCAAACACCTTTGCAACAACACCTCAAGCATCTCTCTACACCAACGTTTCTCAACCTTTTTCATGTAGCGACCCCCGCTTTTACCATGTCTTCTGACCAAAAGTACTTTTCTTGTTTATAATAAGCCGTTTCGTTTAACTTTGTGTATTGAAGCCTTCAAGAGGCTATTTATTACACACACCTTTCGCGACCCCCTTGCACACAACTCACGACCATCAGGTTGAGAAACCCTGCTATACACCTTCTGGTTTTTGAGATTTAAAAATGAACCCGGACGGACGGGCTGAGCAGTATTAAAAGGTTCCTACTTCTATAGCTTCGCTATCAAGGGACCTGATAAAAAAAGAGATTCCAACGTCAAGTATATCATCTGCAGAATGCTTCTAAATTTAGTCCAGTCAGGAAATGCAATATTCGCAACATACAATATTGAAGTGGATATGATGCAAGAGTTCCTCGAGACAGTATATAGGCCTGTATGTTTGCAGAACATGTGTGAAAAAGATACAGAGGGAGTGGGCAAAGAGAAATGGCTAGGAAATCGAATCAGCGATTGGAGACGGGCATCCATCCATCCCACATATATTTATATACAAAGCCATGTGATGTCAGCGACAGAGTTTAATGTTATATCCCGGAAGACGTGTACAAGCGAGCAAGGGCTGTCTGTTTTGTGTTGTGCCTCTCCACATGTATATGAGTTATGTGTGAATGGCTGATTAGCTCACTGCGGGGCATTGGTCTGTATCATGTGACTTCTCAGCTGGTTGTTAATCGATGCCAGTGGAGAATGGAGACCTAGTGTATTCTTCTGTCTGACTTAAGATTCTGCCACGAAGATATTTGTTGATAAGCAATATTTACTACTGCTATTATTATTATTATTATTTATTATAAACCCAGCCCCCATGGTCTAACTGTTATGGCTCACAAGGAACACTATCGAGAAGTGCGCTCCGAAAGCAGAACATTTTATAAGCATTGGAAAGAGATCTTAACGCTATACAACATACGTAAAAATTAGCTGCTTAGTTGCAGGAGGACATCTTGAATGTCTGCCTTTACTGCGAGGTCGTAGAGCTGACAACTCTATGTCAGCGCTAAAACATGTCAAGAAATAGTAACAGATGGTTCATGGATTCTCCTGGGGTAAAATATTCCAGTGGTAAACTAGTCCCTCATTCGGATCTTCGGGCGGGTACTGCTTCAGTGGGTTCCAAGAACAGGATTAAGAAAGCTCTTACAATAGGAACGTGAAACGTACGATCGTTATACAAAACGGGAGTTTTTCAGGTGGCGGTACGCGAAACCGAGAAGTACGAGCTGGACATATTAGCGATACAAGAAGTCCGGTGGGAGGGTCAAGATAGCATCCGACAGGGCAAGTACACTTTCCACTATGGAGGAACACAATCTCACGATTTCGGAACAGGATTCATCATTAAGAATAGTATCCTTCCGACGGTTCAGAATATAGATTTCGTCATCTAAAGATTATCGTACGTTACTATATGTACGCGATGGTGCAATGTAATGTATCGGGACTTTCTCCTCAAAGGCAGGTAGACACCAAAGCAAACAAGGGGGCTCGTGGCACCCTGTTGTAGAAGAGGGGGCTTACCCTAAACTTCACATAACGTGATCAAACCTGCCTAGGAGACAAGCCTACATTACGCCACAGGAGAGGGCACAAAACAAAAAAAAGAAAAAAGAAAGAGAGAACCGCTATCGGACCTTAAGACAGGGCGGGTACCTACCATCGAAGACAAAACACGCACTAGTCTATAACCACGACGCATGCATGGAAGAATCCCGAAACAAGTGCTAAACGCAGAAAGTTGGCAAAAACAGAACACCAGGAAAAAGGCCCTCAACAGAGGGGGGCGGGGAGACGCAAGCGAGAACATCTCGCAGGAAAACCAAACACAAAAATACTATTTTAGTGACCTAAGGCAACTAGGCTCCTAAAATGTAGAAAGGCTCAACGCAGCTGCGCACTAGTTAACATTAATCACAAAATTTAGATAAGTACAACTGATTTGTCTATTCCCTAATGGTTGCAGAAGCATCAAATCAAAAATATCAAATCTTTACTTCATCTGAAGTTACTTTCTCATATACACATGAAACAACACTTCGCGGACTGAAATAGCTAAAGGTTGGGAACCTTACTGCAATACCACAGTGATGGTAAACGACCTAGTTCTTAGTAAAACCCTTGACACAAGGAATATCTGGTAAAATATAATTTATTCTTACTTAAGAATAACAAACGCAATGCAAAAGACTGATTGCTGAATTTCGCGGAAAAAGAAAAAGTTTCCAAAGATTATCTTTAGCACGTCATAAAGTCTTTTTAAAGATGCTTTTAATTTCACATATCAAAAAGGTATAATCGTTTACAGAAATGCTCTGCCTAAGAGAAGAGACAAGAATTCACACACATATTTCCAAAAGATTAGATTAATTTCAATTTCCGAATAGTGGTAGACATTCTACACTTTAGCCCAGTTAAACGAAATTCCCACAGTCACCGAAACATATCTTTCTACGAAAAGAGAGAATAATTAAAAATATAACTACTGGGCATAAATTTACTATAATATTTCTAAACACATTGTCAAATATTTCGTATGTATTTTTCATTTTTGTACTTAACACAGCCTAACCTCCAATTCGATAACACAGTTGAGACATACTATAGTTGGGTTAGCTGTAGATTTACAGAATGTATTTCTATGAGCAAACTGGCTTACGGTTTGCGAAAACAACGGAGGAGTTTTGAACCTTGTTGGTAATCGAAGTAAACATTGCGAATCGTTGAAATCTTTCGTTTAGCAAAACGGACACACTGTAGAAATATTGTGCAATTTAAACATACTAAGTTTGGAAATGAACAAACAAAATGCTGAGTGGAAAGGAACGTGCATTTGAAAGGTAACATCGACCATAGTGCGGTGCAACGAAAAATTTTCAACACATTCGAACCAAAGTTAAAGTGCTGTAGTTTCGCAATCTAAACATATGTGAATCAGACTTGGGATATTAACCATACGTGCCTGATAGTAAACCAACCCCCGATGCCTACCAAATTAAGCGGACATCTTTAAATTGGAACCCCTCTAACTTGATAACGAAGTAAAATTCGGCAAATGACAAAAATACATGTTTTTCCTGTTTTGGTATGAGGAATTCATCTGCGAAGTTTGACTGTCAAATTTCTTTTCTGTGTTCGAAACGACAACAAACTTTGGGCTTCAAATTTGAGCCCCTGTATCTAAAAAGTGAAGCGGAATTCGACAAACGACAAACATACCCTTTTTTTTTTCTTGTTTTGGTGTCAAGAATTCATCTGCGAAATTTTACTGTCGAATTCCGTTTCTCTGCTCCAAACAACAACAAAATATTCAAATTTTGGTTTTTCAAAAAAAAAACACTTAAATTTCTCAGTTAGTTCTGCAATTGGACAACTAATTTTTACACGTGTTGCATAGCGTTAAGATATCTCTTTCTAATAATTATAATATATATATTTGCTTTCAGAACGCACTTCTCGTAGTGTCCTTTGTAAGTCTGAGGAGTCTGAAGAGGCGCGTGAGTTGTCGCTCACGCCGACCATTCTGAATTATGTTTTCCAGGGTTTTCCTCAGTACCACCAAACTAATTGCTTGAATAGAGGTCTTTGTCACTACTTTCGCCCACGATATCCCCCCCCCCCTGCAGTCAAGTTTCTAACGTCGCGGGTTTTGAATCGGTACTGGGGACCGGGGAGCGTATTGGAGCCCTACTGCTAGACGTCGTGACTGATGTTTGCCAGATCTTTCCACAGTTTCACCAGGCGGATGCCGCGATGGTACCCCAACCAGGGCCCTAACAGCTACTTTCACATCCTTTCCCCCGAAAGATTGATTGCCGAGGGACATCATCCCTGAGACACGTGACGGGTTTCAGTCATAGTTGTCTGTTCAACTCAAGAATGAAAAATATTTTTTTCTCAAACAGTTATGGCAAAGTGTAAGCCGTGAGAGCCAGCAATGTAGTTTTTAATAATAATAATAATAAGTTTGTGCACTTGGAATTCGTAATATAATTGGCAATTATCACCTTATAATTCATGAAATAATTCCATCAATCACAAACATTGCTTAAATAGATGAATCGGGCTTTCACTGTAATTTGTAAGCCTACACCGCTTACGTCAACGTTTGTCGATGTATGACGTCATTCGTGATGCTGCTGCAGTAACTTTGAGCCACTGTAGCTCCGAAACTACGCATAATTTTGAATTTATTCAAATAATTTTTCTTTCTTTGATGTAAATAATCCCCCCCCCCGGAAGTTTACACTATTGTTTCAGGGGCACCCTGTATATATTGGGAAGAGAGCCTTTTTCTGGTCAAGCAAAGTTCGTGGTCCCCGGTCCTTACCTATGTAAACTTTGATACAGTTAGGTCCAACGATGTGGCATACATTACATACGCACATAAAGAATTTGTATATTATATAGTGATTATCAGTTCACGGTACTATTGGCCAAATCTATATCAAGATTTGTATGTCTACCACATATTTGACCAGAGGAGGTAGGGATTCTACCAGAATTTACAGTTTCGGGGGACCAAAATTGGGGAGAAAGTTTTTCAAGATTTTTATCGTATTTAACCTAAACATTATAAAGTCGGGGGGGGGGGGTCCTCAAGAATTTGAAGCGAATTACACCCCTTACTGGAAGAGTCAAACAGAATCTCTGAGAGGAAGACCGTTCACTACGCCTGTTGCCAAAGTTTTAACCCTGTGTAAGTCAACACCCAGGGTTCAATTTCCGTATCCAAATTTCCGTAACGTATTTGCAACATACACAAACCTAACCGTCACGTACGCATCCTGATTCTTATGCAATTCCGCATTGCCTCTAAGTGGTTTTGGCTGCATATGAGAAAGCAATTGATTGTTTCATATACGCCACTAGCAGTTTCAATTCTTCGATTTCTAGTATTACAGGTTGAAGACAGTTTGCTTACATTGACTTATATACCCATACACAACGTGGGTTGTTCGGCTTCCGCTACATAGAAATTAGTTCTAAATTTGCATTCTCCTTTAATCAGAAATATTTCAATAGTCAATTATTCTCAAAGACACTCTAATTATTTAATGGATTTTATTGTATTTAAATGTCTTTTTATATATTGTATTTTTGTTTGTAAATAGTTCTGGAGGTATTGTTCGTTTATATTCGTGTGCCAAGTGAAATATCCGCAAGATTTTTTTTTTCAGATCGGCGCGCAGGGCTGGGCAGCCATTTTGGCAACTTCCGGAGCATACTTGGAAACACTTCCGGTACGGCACAGAACTTTTGCCTAAAAAAAAGTACTTTTGAGTAAACAGTACTTTTGCGTATGCCCACCGCTAACAGGGGGCTGCGCCCCCCCGCGGCTAACGCCGCCCAGCTCCCTTCGGACGCACCCTCCCCCCTTGCACACCTCGCTATCGCTCGGTGTGCATCCTGCCCTGGTGGGTTTATCCTAGCTTTTAGTGGCATCTTTTAAAATTGTAAATCACAACTTTTATTAAATTTAGTTTTGTGTATTTACATATAAAACGAAAAAACTTTAATTTTCTTTAAAAAAAGAAATGTAAAAAGTCGACGCCAGGGTCTGAACCTTGGACCCTTAGATTAGCTTTCCAACGTCTCCACCACAAGACCAAACTGTAGCTGCCGGGTTGAGCGCTTCTCGCTGTTATTTATCGTTCAGGATAAGCGAGAGTGGGCTATTCCTACAGGAAGTGTTTTCAAGTGTGCTCTGGAAGTTGCCAAAATGGCTGCCCAGCCCTGCGCGTCGAGCTGATAAAAAAATCTTGCGAAATATCCACATTGTGTACGCATACATGTTAATTCAATGTCATATTGTTTGAAATAAATATTTAGTCCTAAACTTTTAAATATGCATGAATTGCATAAACTAAGCTTTTAAACGTAAGATAACATTCTGCATATAAAATAAATCGTACTTTTGAGAAATAATATTATTGAAAAATTTGTAAACTGTAGTTCAGATCATAATGAAACGTGCAACATATACAATATCATTAGAAAAATCCAAAATGTCAGTTTATATAATTAGTTCCGGAGGTAACCAAATATACAATGCAACGCGCACCACGCAAGATGAGAGTGACGTTACAAAAGGAAACATGGATCATTCGTATTCGTATAATGAAAACTAACGCGGAAGAGGCTAAATATGCCCATCCAAGGCTTATTCGTTTTAAACATGGGTCAAATTCCACTTCGTTTTCAAGATACAGTGTTTCCAAACTTCGAGCCCAAAATCGACTGCTTTCAAGGTTAAATACAGTACAATGAATACCTCGCCATAAATCTTAAACGAAGTACTAAAATAAGATTTTGTTTTCGCAGTTATTTGTATCAATACAGTGAATACTAGGAGTTAAAAAGTTATGTCATCAAGTTATCAGTGTTACCATCGGTATACGAATATTTTACCAGGTTAAGAATAAAAAAAATTGCAACGTTCCTTCAAAAAAGTGGGCAATTTTTCACAATTTGCAACACTGTGTTCTGTGTTTCACATATGTTGTTTAACATCACTAGAGGATATCACATATCCAATCAACTGACATAGGGTTATTTGAAAAAATAAACTATATATCAGACTGGCAACATTGACAACCCTATGGCATAATTTTTTAACTCCTAATATCCACTATATTGATACAAGTCACGTTCGGAAAACAAAATTTTATTTTAGTATATCGTTAAGATTTTATCGTAGTATTCATTATATTACCATTGCAAGGAGTCGATTTTGGGGTCCAAGTTGTAAACCCTGTATCTCGAAAACGAAGCGGAATTTGACCTGTCTATATTTGAACTTGTTTCTTCTTTCGATATCAGGATTCATCTTCCAAAGTTTGTAACCACCTTTCCTTTACATCCTGTATAGTATTTTTAAAATAGACAAATCTTAAATCACATTGTAAAACTCTGCACAAGAGACAGAACGTCCTCTTGAATAGTACGTTAAGTCCGCATAGACAACCTAATTGAGATGTCCGTTGAGTATTTGTTTGTTGTATTGTGCTAATAGTCCGTTAGAATGACAGAATAAGTACCAACGCTTCGAAACATAAGCAAACATCAAGTGCTATAACAGCTTTCATTCTTCTTGCCGCCCCACACCAAGTTTCTCTTTTCCTTGTTAGCGTTTCGACCATTGCTAATTCCTAGCTACATCGTCTGTGGAAGACAACGCTTCTCTTGGCTACAACGGCTGCCAACAAAAAAGGTCAAGATGCTGTTGATGAGAGACAACAGTCTCTTCCAAATGGACTGGAGGGGGAAGGGGTTGCCCACTCACTCACTCACACACACACACAATCCACATACGCATACAAAGACACTAAGAGAAGAAACCAGCAAGTATATGAAGTTAAATTCAGAGCAAGGACAGTCAGTAGTAAAGTGTCCACTTTATGTAGAAATAGGAAAGCTGGTTTCAGAAATAGAAAAAAGATCAGAATGTCCATTATGCTACCAGATTCTTAGAAAAAATGGAACTACTTTTTTTCAATAAACTTAAAAAATCAAGTACAGGAAACAATTTTATAGTAAAACCTTCAGAGTGGACCCTATGGCAGTCTACTCTCAAGTCAATTTACATATTACTACGCCTAACGGAAATGAACGTGAAGAATATAGTGGAAACTAAGTTAATTCTTTACTCACAGTTTTATTATTACTGAGTCACGAAATCTCCAAAGTTTGTGCCCCCCCCCCCCTTCTCCCGCACCACCGGGGTTGCGGAGGTGTGTTTACGTCCCTGTCCAAAGGTTCTATTCGAAATGAAAACAAATTATAATTGTCAAGATTTTCAATCTTATCTTAATGCACTCAGCTAACGGTGTAATGATATGCATTTAAAGATTAATGTTTAAAAGTGTACGATTGCTAGTTTCACAAACAAGAACATAAAAATATGTAATCATCAATGATCAACACGTAAGACAGGATTACTGAAATTATTCACCAAGCCATAAATTTCTCATCCAATCTGTCATTCAGAAAGAATTTGGTTCATTGTTAACAAGAGCTTATGAAGCATTAGATCATATAAGGCGTAATTCTGTTTCTAGCTTAAGTCAGATTTCAATAAAATTAGACTGTCCATTAAAGAGATGTATTTTAGAATGCAGTAGTTTCATATGGGTAAGGCATCAAAGAATATACCAAAATTGAAAATATTTTTTTAAAATAATTTTGTTTTGAATATATAATAAATGAAGTACATACTGACATCTATGCTTATATTAATATATAGAGTGATTCAGAACTTTCAGGATGTTATTCCTGGCATCGAAACAAGAAAAAGGGTTCCTGTAAACATTGGCGAAATTCCACTTCATTTTGGAGATACAGTGTTTTCAACTTGGGCCCTAAAGTCAACGCCTAACGATGGGAAGAAAATGAATAATTCTAAATAAAACAGAAACGGTGCATTGAATGAAAATGTTGTTTGCGGAACATTGTCTCTACGGCCAATTCAGGATAAAGTGATCCCATAACATTGAAAATTCAAATTAGTACAAATAATATTTAAACAGCAAGATACTAAAGGAATTTGATGAGCCAGCCTAAAAATCGAAACTTTGATTTTTTTAAAATATATATTTAATCAAGTTTGTAGGGCAATAGTTCGAGGTGAGTGGGATCAAAGAAAAATATGGTTGATTTGACAACGCTGGGTGGAATAGAAGATCATTTGTTTCTCTTTAAAATACTATGGTGGCAAGCAGTTGTGTTAGTAGTTTCTTCGTCCTGAAGTTGTAGAAAATTGAGATGATTAATTCTGAAATTTAATCTCTTTAAAATGACTTGTCTGTCCGTGTCACACCCACAACTAAATTTTGCTTTAAGTTTGGTTTACATGAAAACAAGAAATTACTTTAACAGCAAAATACGTGAGAGTGAGTTTTATATCTCAAACCTACATGAATATTTAATTTTTCCCTGACGATACTGTTAATTTTAAAATAAGGGTTCCGGGTGTGACCAAAATAGTAAGTTCCGGGTGTGGCCTCTTTCTTCAGTGTGCTTTCTTCCTGTTAATTTATAAAGAATGAAAATAATTTAAAGCATGAGTGACATAAAAGTTCGAAGTAATCTGAACAGCAAATTTTTGGGTTCAGTTTATTATAAGAATTTCACATGAATTAGCCATGGACGAGTGAAGATTTCAGTTCTCCTTCGGAGTTATATTATTTATAGGTTTCAGACCAATATTAACACGCAAAAGGTTAGACGTCAGGTTCAGTTCTCTACGGTGGACTTACAAAGAAGAGCTTTCTTTACAAAATGTACATTTTAAAAATTTTTAGAGGATATATAAGAAGAGGGGATGCGAAAGCTTCACTTCTTATTATGCATGTCTATACAGACTCAGCATTAAGTTCTGCTTAAAATTCTTTTCCAGACCGAGGAGGTCATATTTTTAACGTCGAATTGAGTGAACTCAATAAAATGGGTTGTTAAAACATGTTGATATCTTTTTCGATAACTGTACGGCTCAATTAAAATATCCATACTCGTTGTCAAACCTGTGTTTCTCGAGAGAAGACCCAGGCATCACAACAACTTGGTCTTTCTTCGCATCATCCCACGGGAAAGGATCAGTCGATTGAGTTGGCGGACTGTTAAAATATCAGTTTGGAATGCTGTTCGTTCAAACAGGTATAAAGTTGACGACTCAAATTCATTTACGGCATGTGCTTATGCTGTAATGAAATATGTTTGCTGCCTTCTCGTTACGAAGGAAGAAATTGAAAGCTGCAAGCTGAAACTCCACGAACATTGGAAGAATTTGTACCCAATTGAAGGTTTGAAATCGATTCACGTGTTCTACAGCAATGACTCAGTCTCCCTTATTATATGAAGAACTATTTTTTAGTTCACCAACCAAAACCCTTGTTAATTTATCTACTTCTCCCATCAGAAACGTTTCGACCTTGGACCTCGCAGATGTCTACTCAGATTTTCACGAACAGTCAGACGATGTAGTTGATTCTCGTTCTGTTCCTTCAGATACTGAAATAAGTGAAGATGATTTGCAGGCAGGTATATTCGTGCTGGTGGAATTCCTTAGTGACAAAACCAACACGAAGAAAAATTATGTTTGTGTTTGCCATTCCGGCGTCTCTAGAACTAAGATGATTAAAGTGATATTTCTTGAGCCTTTTGGAGGATCTAATTCGAAATACAAAGCTGGCAATAAAGAGTCTCTGAATGAAATTAGAAGAATAATTTTCCTCCGCAAGTTGAAATGCAAGGCTTACACAGAGTGGTGTATACTTTTAAGGAATTTTCTGTGTAAAATATTGCGTTAAAAGACTAACACAGAAATGATCATTTTTGTGAATCTACTGTCATACGTGTGATTAATTAACGATTTAACAATACAGTACACGACCAGTTTAATATTTAGTCATTTTTCTACAAATAAGCTGATAAACTCAAGAGTTAAATTTAAGGCGATAAATTAGTTACCTTTTAGAATTTACTTATTTTCTTTGTGGAAGACTTTCTTTACATTGTTTTATAATTGCTTTCTTACTGAAGATCAAATTCATTGAGAAATAGATTCAGTTTATTTTTCTTTAAATAGATGTTTCATTTAACTTTACCAAGTAAAACTTCACAAACCTCGTATATTTCAAATGACGGTGTTAAAGGAAGCGGTTCCTCTTTTGTAATTGAAGACCTGAATTGAAAAACATCCCAAGTCCACCGGAGTATATTTTTCAGGAGGAACGAAAAACAGTCCAAGGTCTTCCTATGTTATTCTATTCAGCGGAAATTATTTTGTGTTAGTAAAAGGGTTTCTGTGGTGGGATTAGGATCTAATATTTATGCAGTTGAATAGCCCTTGGAACATAGATACTGACGAACAGAAAAAATGAATACCAAAAAAATTGGACGTGGGATGTTTTTCAATTCAGGTCTTCAATTGTTTTCTCAAACTCTCACTATGTTTGTACTAACAGAGTTAACATGTGAGGTCTTCACAGAGGTCACAC
The DNA here is from genome assembly GCA_022664845.1 of Lepisma saccharinum. Classification (NCBI taxonomy): domain Eukaryota; kingdom Metazoa; phylum Arthropoda; class Insecta; order Zygentoma; family Lepismatidae; genus Lepisma; species Lepisma saccharinum. Next base: position 33,084 of record JAGDQP010002860.1, read on the forward strand.
CCGGAACTTTGAATGGTCACACCCGGAAACATTTTAAAATTTCGTAGAGTAAAATATAAACATGCTTTCTCAAAAATATGTACATCATATGAAAGTTTGCAATCTCCTCTTTACTCTAAAACGTTTGATTGATTACAAAAGTGTAAATATTCTTGTGATTGACGAATGACACATGTGGTTTCAGTGTCCGTATGAGTCACACCAGAAACGCAGATTTTTCTTGATTTGTACGAAATCAAATCTGGGTTGAATGCCGAGCTTTTAAAGAATAGTAGGATACAAATATTCTGAGACTGTAATGACAACAGAAACTGGTTAACAGTCCTTTATTTTTCTAATATTTAGCTTTCTAGTGTCAGACTGTCACACCCGGAACTCCTGGATTGGCCGTCTAATAGCATGGTGGATATCAGGAGTGAAAGCACGATGTCATCGGGTTGTCAGTGTTTCCAGCTTGGTATAACGTTTAAAATTTTCAAATTATTTAATATTTAGCTTCTTCTAGTGATGATAAAGAACATAAGTAAAACATACACCGCTGTTGCCAATTGTGTGTAAGACACGAGATAAAATATCGTAGGAAAATACGTGGCTTGTAGTAGATCGCGAAAATCTTTCGTTTCCCGACATGTGGATCGAAATGTTTGTGTGCCTTGAAATGCGGCAAATTTTCAGGTGGTGTTGCTAATAAAACGGAGAAAACATGTCGGATTATTCATTTTCTTCCCATTGTAGGCGTCGAGTTTTTGGTCCAAGTTGGAAAAGCTGTATCTCCAAAACGAAGCCGAATTTCTGACTGGTTTATGGGAACTATATTTCTTGTTTCAATATCAAGAACCACTTCCCAAAAGTAATGTACTTAGTTCTGAATCACTCTTTTCTTCTTCTTTTTCTCCGTCTTTTCCCACCCACGTGAGATCGATGTTTCTGATGAGTTTCCTCCACTAAGCCCTGTCCTGAACTTCTTCCCCTGACAGACCTTTCTCCCAGAGATCATTCATAACCCTAACCACCCATTGCCTCCTTGGCCTCCCTCTACCTCTCTTGCCCTCCACTTTCATTGCCATCACTCTTCTGACTACATAGTCATTTGTTCTCCTCATTACATGTCTATACCACTGCAGTCTTCTTTCTTGTATCTTCTTAGATATCTCTACATCTTTGGTTGTTTCTCTTACTCTCACATTTCTCACTCTGTTTCTTCTTGTTATCCCAAACATCCACACTTCGGTGACATCTAATCTCTTTTCTTGTGCTTTCTTTATTGGCCATGTTTCTGCTCCGTACATCATTGCTGGTTTAACCACTGTTTCGTAAATCACCCCTTTATTCTTCACCGTGATTCTACGGTCGCAGAGAACGCCACTTACTTTCTTCCAATTTCGCCATCCCTCTTGCATTCTGTGTGTTATTTCCGAGTCCAAATCGCCATTCCCAGGAACAGTTGAGCCCTAAATATTTAAAACTTTTCACTTTATTCAATCGTTCTTTCAACATCACTTCTCCATTTCCTTCTCCGTTAAACTCAAGATACTCAGTTTTATTTCTTTAGGTCTCTATCTTCCAGAGACTTCCTGCAACTCTCTACTTTCCTTTCAAGTTCTGCCCTATTAGTATTTCATAGTACAATATCATCGCCAAATGTCATACACCAGTGGGTTTCCTCTCTCACATCCTGAGTTATAACGTCTATGACTACGTTGAAGAGGTACGGGCTTAAGGCTGAACCCTGGTGAAATCCAATCATAATAGGGATTTGGCGTGTTATTCCCACACTACTTCTTACCTGAGTTCTAGCTCCTGTATACATATACCTTGGGTCATCCTTACATATTTCTCTGGCACTCCTTTCTTCCTCCAACATCTCCATACTTTCTGATGTTGCAAGGTCTTCTGTCGTAGGCCTTCTCTAAACCAATAAAGAACATATGCATTGCAATCCTTTTTGCTTTTCCTGGTGCTTTTCCATAGTGGTCTTAATATAAAAGTTGCATCCGTTGTACTTTTTCCTGGCATAAATCCAAATTGTTCTTCTCCTATTGATGTTTCTTCTCGTAATCTTCCTTCTATAATTTTCTCCCAAATCTTCATCCCAAACATTAGTTTAGTTCCTCTATAGTTTCCACAATCATGTATATCTCTCTTCTCCTTCAAAATTGGTACAATAACACTATCCCTCTATTGATTTGCCATTTTCTCCCTTTTTCTTTATTTTGCACTAGATCTGGTCCCAAACGATTCCACACATCGGGTATACAATCAGGCCCTGCAGCTTTTCCGGTCTTCATTTTCTTTAATGCTTTCTCTACTTCTTTCCGACTTATTCTTGGTGTTAGTCCGAGATTTGGAGCTCCATCGCTAAGAACTTTCCTCGGATTTTCTTCCTTTAGAAGCGTTTCCAAACGTTCGCCCCATCTCCCTTTGATGCTGTCTTCATCGGTAAATCCTTGATCATCCTAAATTTGCCTAATATAAGTAATGTCCTTTGTTGCCTTGTCTCTGGTTTTTGCTAACCTATACAGCTTCTTCACTCCACCTTGTATGTAATAATAATATTAATGTGTCAAAACTCAAAAACAGACGTGACGTAACCGACAGTATTAGGCCTATATTACATAAAACTTCAAATGGAGATATTGACTGTAACTATTTGACTGGAAATTTATATTGTATGTACCAAACTGAATAGGCAGCCTTACACCTCTGTTTTACCTCAACGGCTCTATTTTATCTGCGTTACTTGTCATTGTTTATTTGTGCGTAGAAGTTGTATAATGGTGTTATTATAAAAGTTAATTTGAATTTTTATTTAAGGCCTTTAAGCAACTTTGGCTCAGGTCGAATGGATGGTGATGGGTGAAATGATGAAATGAAGAATGTGGGAGGAAACAGAAGAACCCACGCACACGATGTTTGTCCACCACAAAGCCCACATTACATGAGCTGGGATCGAACCGACGACCCCAAGCACCAGAGGTGAACACTCTACCACTGAGCCACAGCTGCCTTTGTGATGAAAGTTAATGTAGTATGTCTGTAAGTGAATACAAACGGCGATTGATGGACCCTATTTTACATATCTCACAGAGACAGAGGAAACGCATGTTGTTGTTTGTATTACTAAAAGTATGTTGATTGTTTGTTTATATATTAATTATACTCATCCCCCGGGGTCCAGGTGGTAACGTCTCGGATTTCGGATCAGCAGTGTGTAGGTATGGTGCGAATCCCGCGGCCGACCATCCTAAGTCCTAACTGTTGTTTTCCAGGAAATCTCTCAGTTTCATAAAGGGAACGCTGGGACGGTACCTAAGTAAGGCCCTGGCCTTTACCTTCTCCATCTCGGCCTGAGCAAAAAATGCCAAAGGGCCATAAATCATTTCAAATTCAATATGTTTATTATGTCCATTTTGTTTGTAATTTTAGTTCTGTAGTTAACAAATAAATAAATACGTTACTCGAACGTGTATTAAAAAGTGTATAACATGTTTTCAAAAATTAGCCAGAAGTGAAAATTATAGAAAAAGTTATCAAAATATGACTAATTATTCGTGTGCTAAAGATGTTTTCAATATGTCAAAATCAAATAATGAACTCCTTTTTTTACAACAGAGAGGCATGTTTTTTTTATGTAAAAAAAAATAAATATCTGTCTTGACAATATCCCAGACTTTTCAACAGCCAGACACTTCCATCAAAAATATATAAAACAATACCGGAAGATAGAACACACGCTGATAATACCTCGATTATCTAAAACACTGACGACTGAACATGGTTTGTGAAAGTTTTTAGTTTCCGCTTCCAACAGCTGTATTTTGTTGATACAGCTGACTCTTAATCTGGAACCAGGATTTCACAGTTCTCGTTTTCTACACAACTCTGACGTCCTACTTGCTCGGATTTTCGCCATTCACTAACAATTAGTTAAATAAACAATTATTTGAGATAGATCTTCATCGCGTTGTCGAAAGATGGCTTACTGTTACAATAAACTATACAGTAAAGATACGACCAAGTACCCGTAACTCAGTTGATAGAGCGTAGGTTTCGCATTTGAGAGGTCCTAGGTTCGATACCAGCGGCCAATCATCATGACTGTGATTTTACTAGGAGGTTTTCCGTCACACGAAGCAAACGAAGGGATACATTCAACTTAAGTCCTGGACAACTCCTCTCACTTTTACCCTATTCCTGCCTGAGTCAAACTTAACTAAATGCCATATGTCTCTGAGCCCTCCTTAAGCGAGCGATCTCAGGTCTTCCAGGTATAGTCCATACGCTCAGATCGTGAGGACTTAAGATAAGAAAACAGACATGTATCAATGAGTAATCATCTAAAAATCATGTTTTTACACCCTTTCCTTGTTTTCGATAATGAGCATACGAGTTGTCTTTTGACAAGTTTCCCACGGGACGGGCGTAAGCCATAGTGCTGTTACCGCCCATACAATTAATTTTATCTTTATTGACAAGTTTCTCTGTTTTCCTCCTTCGTCTGTAGAATGAATCATTACATAGTTGTAATATCTATGCAGACATTTCACATAAATTGAAAACACTCGATGGGCCGCGGTGGCTCAGTGGTAGGGCGCTCACCTCTAGTGCATGGAGTCCTCGGTTCAATCCCGGCTCGTGCCATGTGGGCTTTGTAATGGACAAACACCGTGTGCGTGGGTTTAATCGGGGTTTTCGTGTATTTTCCCACTTTCTCCATTCCACCAATTCTCTGATGATCATCCATTCCGCCTGTGACAAAGTTGCCTAAAGGGATTACATAAAATCCTATTCTATTCAATTGAAAACACTTGAAAATATACCCAGGTAAGGATTTGTTTGTCATTTGTCTTTCGGCCTAGATATGACATTTGACAACGTAGTTGTCAGTTTCAAAGAAACTGATTCCTTATCTTCAAAAGGCATCTGTTGAACAATAGGATTACATTCCCTTTATAGATTTTCGGTTCTCAGATTTTCAGCTAATGGAATTGAATTTTAATTTAATTATTAAGGCCTTTAGACAACTTTAGCTTAGGTCGGATGGATGGTGATGGGAGAATTGATGGAATGAAGAAAGTTGGAGGAAACGGGAACACCCCGAGAAAATACATCACAAAGTCCACATGGCACGAGCCGGGATTGAACCGAGGACCCCACGCACTAGAGGTGAGCGCTCTACCACTGAGCCACTGCGGCCCATCGAGTGTTTTCAATTCATGCGAAAGGTCTGCATAGATGTTACAACTATGTAATGATTCATTCTACAGACGAAGGAGGAGAATAGACAAATTTGTCAACCGGGGGCCCCTAGCACCATAGGTGAGCGCTCTATCAACTGAGGCACCGCCGCCCTAGTAGCGGCTCGTGGTCTAAGTAATAGGTTGTAATGTTCTTTCCTTACACCTTCCGACTAGTTAACTCAGTGGAGTTTAGACTTGACGATCTCAGGGCTTTTTAATATGTATAAGTTCTTCGCATGAAACTTTGAAAGCAGCTGAAGTTATCTCTTGCATGAAATTAGCTTCCGACAGGTCTACCTAATTGCTCCAAATCAATATGCAACTATACATAGAGTGGAGACTACAAAGGTAATCGTATAAACCTGAAGTCTTAGAGCTTTCATACTATTATACTGCTCTGCGGCGCTTTGCAGCTTCCTTGGAGCAGATAATAGCTTTTCTTGGAACATAGAGCAAGTTGCCCCGCAAGAAAAACTCATATAACAAAATTTAAGTGTTTTATTCTTTAAAATCAGAAAATAAATCCGATTAATGAAAGTTCTGTTAGCGTTTTTTTTTTTTTTTTTTTTTTACAACTGCTAGCCTAAGATAAGCTTAGACTAGCACCCCCCAGAGGGCTGTACCCTCTTTATGGGAAGAGGAATTAGGATACTGTAGATATCAAGGAAGATTGGTAGTTGGGCTAAGGGTTGTTATTTTATTATAATTATTCTTTATTTCATATAATATAATAAACAAAAAATGTTGGAGTATTATGAGTTTGCCTCACAATCATAAATGTTGGTAGTGGTTAGTTAAAGGCGATGAGATGAATTATGGGCATGCGGTGCAAATAGACATCACAACACTTTGGCACATTAAAAGACGAATGAATGAAGATCTTCTGGACTAGGGGCGACTCTAGTCCGTGATGGAGACAGGTGAGCCCTAGCGTTCAAAATGATTACAGTGCAGAGTATGAGGGTGCTACAAAATGAGGAATGTCAGGAGAGCTGTATGCTGATATGAGTGGCATGTCCGGATGGTCAGGTGGTAGGGTGTATTGGTAAAGTGTACAGAGCAGACATAGAGGTGGGTGCGTATATTTGGCTGGTGCTTGTTGTTGGTCATGGGAATGTAGAATGTCGTGGAATAAAATATGGTTGGTTTCAAGCCGGTTCGTAATGTATCGGATACGTAGTTTTTCTATGTGTAGTAGGAGATGTGGAAATGTGATTCTGTTGTAGAGTTCCTGGGTTGGGCTGGGAAGTTTTACTCTGAATGCTATTCGTAAGGCATGACGCTCCAGAATTTGCAGTTTATGGTAGATGTGATGAGAGGCGGCAATCCATGCTGTGAGTCCGTAGGTTAAAACTGGTCTGAGATGTTAGCGTTCCCTAACAAGCTTATTTACATTACCATGTACATTAACTTCCTGTGAATAATAAATCTCAGCATCTTTACAATAGCTTAAATTCATTTACAGCTTTTCAAACTTTTAATTATCAATAACCAAATGCTTTTTTACTTTTAATCTATAACTAGAAACAACTATTTAATGCATCAATTTTGAACTTTTAGCCTGCCGCCATGCATAAAAATATGCTGCCATCTGTTGGTCAACTACTGAACTTCTTGAACATTTAAAAACATTAACAATGCATAGAACGCGCTTATTCTTCTTGTTTTCACTTTATCAGCTTTCGTTAAACAAATAAATAGAAAGGTAATGACAAATTATATAAATTAAATTCCCTTTTCAACAAAAATCATAACATTTAGAACATAGCCCAAAATATAACAGCAGGCAGTACCATATCAAGGTGAAGTGCATCCAAATGATTAATGTGGCCACTGTCGGTTCATCCTGGACTGGCCACTTCATCCATATTACCACGTATCCATTTACTCCAATGTTGATAAATGCTTGTAGAGCAGCATTCCGCAAACCATTTTTAAGTGCGGACCAATTTTATTAATTGGGAGGTTCTGCGGACCACTCTACTCTTTGCCTCTTCGAAATCAATTTGTATATTTTTTAAGGTTTTGAATTATATATTAATGGAGGCATACTAATATTTTTCAAATATTATTAATAATATTCCCTTAATTTTATATTAGGACTAATAGTTGAAAGAAAATACATATTAGTTCTGTTCTACGATTCAAGGTTATCAGTAACATTTTATAGAACTTATTTAAATACCATCTAGCGTCACGTGCCGTACACATCTGTTAAATAAAAATAAAACTTCGAAATTCCGATATTAGGAACACAATTGATTATTGAATTTACGTATTAAATACACATTTTTAATGCACAGCACTTTTTTGACGTTTCAAATACGTCTGTAGTCATTATCAGGTGTACTGTTGTCTGTTAAAGAATCATTTGAACTTTTATTGTTTTAATTGTTGTGCGTCCGTTTAATACGTAAATTGAATTATAAATTATGTTTCATCAGGCCGTGAAAGTTTGAATTTTGTTTTAAAAAAATGTATAGGTCTATAAACTATTTATTTTTCAGAATGGAATTTGTATCAACTCAAGACCTGTGAATCACGAACAGTGTAAATTAAGGGCACCTTATCCTCACACGAACGTGTCAGTCTATTATTCTCCAATTCTTGAGTAGTCATTCTATTCTTATTGGTCCAGACGAAATTATTCGGTTTCAATCTCAACTACTGTATACGTAATTCTTTTGACCTTGACTTTTTTCATCTTTTCTTAACTAATACTCAATCTAGTCTAGACTCTGAGGACCACCTGTGGTGCGTTGACTACAGTTTGCGGAACGTTGTTGTAGCGTAGTTGACTACTAAAAGTTGAGACAGACGAAGTTAGCCATCCATTTGCAAATTCAAGAATTGCGATACTTTGGGGTCGACTGACCTTTGGAAGAACAAACACTAAATACTACAATACTAGACTCATATTCTGGGTTCTTAAATGTGGGAAAGGTTTAGGTTTCGGAACAAAAATTTGTAGTTGCATAAAACCACAAGCAAGAATGAAGCTCCCTTTCATGCTGAGTGCTGAAACTGTAACGTTACTACTACAGGCAGAGAGAAAAAATAATTAAATTAGAGGATGGGCTGCATAAAGTGCAACTTCCCATTTTCCGTTTTCACAGTTCCCCAAATTCAAACTATTTTCTGCTTCGAACCTTATTATTCGAACAATATGCACCTAGTGGTCTCTCAGATATATTATTACTCAATTCCATAGCGGTATTTCAAGTTTAGTTTAATTTGCATTTAATTCACTATCATGTAAGGCCAAAGTCTGAGAAATGGAGTCATTCGGCGAGTATTGTGTTGCACCTAAAGTAAGTATTTAAAAACTAGAGCTAAAGCATTTTAACTAGCAATATGCATTTCGGTCAACTCATCTGAAGCTAGCCTTATTACACCGTTGACGTCCAGGCTTATCTAAGGATTTTTATCTATAAAATCTGTAGGTCAAAACTCTCATTGTCTTAAAGAACAATATTTTTTACTGCTTTCTGAAAATAGCAATGAATCATTATAAAATAACTGTTTAGTAAAGAAAATACGAACAAAAATACGTTCAATACTTGCTAAATATATTTATTTTATATTGCAATAAAAACCAATAAATGTTGCTCAAAATGAAGAAACAAAATACCTTCTAACACACTAGATTACTCACTATACATGACAAAAGACGAACTGTGAAGGTGCACATAGTGCTTATGGTGGGAATAACTTTACTTTACTTGCACGTTGAAAAGTCGCAAGAGAAGTTATTTCGTAGAAAGCAGGCGACAGCTTCTTCTGCGCTACACTCAACGCTGTCTTTCACTGGTCAGAATAGCCTGCAGCGTCTAGATTGTCATGGCAACCAAGCAGTTCATAGCCCGTCAACTGAAAGAAATGTACTTCTCTAACGCAAAGTAAGTTAAATTGTCCCCGCCACAGAAAGCTCATATAGATTATTTTTTAAAAAGGTTTTTAAAAGTAACATTGTCAACTTCGAAAGACTACGAGGTCTTACAGGATAGAAACTTTGCTTCTTGTAGGATAGAAACCTGGATACAAACTATTTGGGTTTTCTGTTGGAATTTTATTATATCTATATTTCATTTTCTCTAAATAAGAATAATAATAGATTTCTTTATTGAACTAAACAATGAGAGAATTTAAGCTTCACCAACTGCATTTGGCGAGTCGTTACTGGGTTTTACCATACGATTCCGGTGTTAAGTTTCCTTACTTTACTCATAGATACACTAATATTCATTGTACTATTTGATTACACCCCGTTTATTGTTTCCACTTTTCCACGTTGTGTAGATTTTCGAACTGAAAATATTGTGCATAGTCCATTTTCAACGAATCTAAGTGCATGCATTTGCATGTGATTTGATTTCATCAAACCGTTTGATACGCCTTCACTGCCCACCTTTGTAGAAAGAACAAAATTCAGAATTACTGTTGAATGTGCTCTTATTGGACTCATATGTGCGTAATGAAGTCTGAAAGTTGCCAAAACAGATGCTGAATCAGGGGGAAAACTTCTTTTACTCAATCGCATGCGAATCACGAGTTAACACAGAGCCAAGTTTTACGGACAAAATGTTACAAGGACGTCTGTCTTTTTCCTGTGTGTGTGTGTTTGTGCGCAAATGTCTCTCATTTAACAGCTGCTGTCATATTCAATGCCACCCCAAAAAAGCTCTCCCCCTCCACCTTCTTTTTATAAAGAAACTGAATATACCTGCCAGGTATAGCTCATGTCACCCATTGACATGATTCAACTTTCAGTAAATAGAAATTTAATGAGGAGCTTTTTAAATACCCTAATAACCAACTTATGTTTACAACAGCTATATATAGGGCTGACCGACTTTTCGATAAGTAGATCGATCGAACTTTATTTTGGAAAATCGAAACACATATCGAGAAAAAAATAAAATCTTTACATCTAATAATATTGAATGATTTTTCCATTTGATCCTTATTCGATTTCCAATGGTGTTTCAAGATGAACGATTTTCGATTGCCAAAGATATTTTGACATTTCCCCAAAACCTGCGTGAGTTGTGAAGATGAAACATGAAATAAAACGATACAATGTTGCCGCATGTACGCTCGGCAGTTTCGGCTCGCTGTAATGGTGTTCAACAGTATTCTCGTTGTTGCTAATATACGTGAAACTTGGCAAAAATGGTCCACGGCAAAGACACTAAGGCTAGCTTTTGATGGACCCGTACCAGTGATCCTGCCAGACCCCCCTGTGGCGGGTGTCCAATCTAACTTTATTTTTTTGTGGTGAAAAATCTACAGAAACCGTGCAAAACTCCACTAACACCGTCACAATTTCGACTTTACACCCCCCCGAATTGATAATCCTGTCGGAAACCCTGAACGTGCGTTGCTTGCGATTTGGGCGAGTGGCCAATTAAAAGACGTGTTTAAGTATGTATTCTACATATAACACCAGTTTCTATTGGCTACTCAGAAATTACAAGCAAAGCACGCGGAGTGCGCCCACAAGGAAAGCTAGCCTCGCATTTCCACCGCTTCAAGAAACTGAATTCAATATACTTCTTAGAACTGGTTTTCATGAAAGCTTGCGATTTGGGTGATTAGCCAATTGAAATGCGTGTTACACGTAGAACACGTAATAGGCGGTCTTAAAACATGTATTTCAATTGGCTATCCACCCAAATCCCAAACAACGCAAGCGTTCATGAAAATCAGCCTTCAGAATCAATGATCCCAAATTTTTTCGCTCTCATTAGCTAACCTGTTGCATTTCTTTTAAGGTCTTTAGGATAAACCTTTCAAAGTATAGCAAAAGGCAATGACAGTACAATTTCTTCTGTTTTACGGCAACTTTACTTTGCCATTACTTTGATTTAACCACTAACATTCTCTAAAAATACGATAAAATATTCGCTGACGGATTACAGTAGTTAATTTTCCGTACACAATTGATTCCTTTATATCCTATTTTCCTACCCCAAGATGTTTAAACAATGCTTCCACTTTAGCTGGAATTAACCTACGAATAATGCTACACAACTCTTGTACATATTGTTTCTGACAATCGTCTACATTGTTTCCGAATGATTTCAAAACCTTTTAAAGCATTAAACGTTGACACAAAAGAAATAATGTAATGATTATCTGTCATTAAGGCTTAAGAGTTACCTTGAAGAACTTCCAAGACCAACAAAAGCAAATTGCTCATTAAAACTGATATCTAGGAGTTAATATGGAAAGTCATCTACTAATTAAGCTATCATTCATATCATAAAGGGGTGATTACTTAGAAGGGACAGTACAAATTCGTTTAGCATTTTCACTCTTCTAGAAAATTAATGAATTGAAAAGAACAAAAATAAATAAATTCAATTATACTCTATTCTTTTATTGTCTGTCTTTTTTTTTAATTCAGGAAATACAGAAAGAATAACATACTTTGGGGGGGGGGGAAGTGCAACGTTCCTGCTGAAGCAGATAGTTAAGGGTGCATTTTCATGTACGCGTTTCATTTGTTTTGGAATATAGTTGCCTCATAGTCTCGTAAAGCTTGGCCTTCCATCGAATCGTAATGGAGGATGACTAGTATGTAGTTCCATGTCATTCGTTAGAAATCTGACGTCTCTCCACCTCAATGTTGTCAAACTAAGCTTTACATCTACATAATGTGATTCGGTGTTCCCCCCGAAGGTATGTCTACGATAGTAATAAGAACAAAAACAGAAATCGTTTTATTTTACTTCAAAATATTGTTTTCTTTTTCTGACTTAAATACCGAACGATCTACAATAAAACTGAAACTTGGCAACAATGTATCTACGCGAGACACGACATTCTCACTAGGACGCAAAGGTAAAGAACTCACTAACGATATTTCCATAATTGGGATCGCAGCCGAACATACCCTAAGGGTTAATTTTCATAAAAGCTTGCGTTGCTTGCGATTATGGTTGAGTAGCCAATTGAAACACGTGTTTTAAGGCCCCCTATTACGTGTTCTATGTGGAACACGTATTTCAATTGGCTATTCACCCAACTTGCAAGCAACGCAAGCTTTCATGAAAATCAGCCCTAAGTTTTCATTGGATCTAGTGGAACTGCTTATATGAAGTCAAGTTTCACGAGTGAGGCAGGCGTAGCCAATAGAAATACGCGATCTCTTCCTCTATTGGCTACTAGATACAATCGCTAGCAAAGCACGCAGCTAAAGCCGTACACGTTAAAGTTCAGGTCTAGACCGGATTTTCATGTACGCTCTCACCGCTTGCTGTTTTCCGTAACCGAAGCAGGTGGCTACCACGAGCCTGAAAAGCTGGTCATACACAGCAGACGCTGCTAAGAAAATGAACCGTCACAAAATAATAGAAAACCTAGTTTCCAACTACAACATCTGTGTTGGCTTTTAGTTATCGATAAAAATGCGTATTTAGAGGTCGAACTGTTTCTTGTATTCCTGCAGAAGATGTTAGCAAAAGTATTTAGAAATACAGTGAAAAGTTATGTCATGTTCTTACTTCAAATCTATGACTAGTAGCGACGTAGGTTTTGTTCGTTAGTGCATTGTTATAGATTGTGCTAAAGATAAGCTTGTGAGGTCGTCTTATTCTCCTGTCACAAACTGTAAATACTCCTTTTGTTTTTTATCTGAAATGGAGTCGTTAAACGTGGCTTGATAGCCTCTTGTTCTTCTCGCCTTCCGAAAGAAATTATTAGACAGTGCAACTCGCATTGAATATACCGGTATTTATCTCATTATGCTACTTTTAATTGTTACAAACTTCGCAAGAATTGTTACAGGAGAAAACTTCGTTTATTTATACGATATGAACACGAACCATTACAGTGTAAAAAGAAGTTTTATTTACTTTATATTTTAAAACAAACTTTGCACAAATTATCCAAGATTAAATCAGTTCTGTGCTCTCTACGTTCTGTCATGTGTACAGTACAAAAATTGTGCAGTGATATAGGGACAGAGCTGAAATGGGTCTCCTAGACAATCGGGTCAAATTACTGACAAGGTCTATATTTGGGAGTCGTCCTAACCCTATCACCTGATGACCCGAAGGGCAAAGCTAAAGTAAAGCTATCCTCTGTGCGATACGCACGCGCCGTGAACGGCGCATGTGGGATGTTGAGGTAGCGCCCCACATATTATCGACCTACAGCACGAAGTGAGGCGGAGTGTTCAGTCCCACGCTCGACCATCTTTACCTCCCATAGTGCCCAGGAATATCAATTTGATAGGAGACTGATTGCACCTCAGAACGCCAGCCATGGGCACACTGCGAGAAAATCTCCAGAGTCCTGGCCGGGATTTGAACCCGGGCCGCGCGATTCGTAGTCAGACGCGTATGGTTTTTAATGTTTCCCTTATGACTTTCGGCGTCTGAACAGTGTTTCTTCCAGGAGCGACCAGGAACTGGGAATTTGCCTCCCAGCCTAATCTCTGCCGATTGGCGCCATCCCTGGGGTGCCCATCTCCCCCAAAGCTGATGGCGCATTCCCCCCCAAAACCAACAATCTTTTCCCCCCTTAAGACTATTACCCAGAACTTAAATTTGATACAATGTCCAACCGGCGGATTTGGGCGGATACCTTCCAGGTGAACAGGTTCCAGAACCTGCAGCGGAAAATTTTTGAAAATGAGTTTCTCAAAATGGTGTTTTAATGCTACTCTGACTCTAAAATCATAAGCAAAGTATTGTGCTTATTTAGGGGAACTTTTTTAAAATTTTAGTACAATACTATAAAATAGAACAGCTTAAGGCTGTGAAAATTTATTTTGTAGGAAAACATGTTTAGAAAAAATGTTAAAAAGTAAAAAAAAAATCATATTATTTTATAATAACCTGAGACTTCAAAATTTTAAATTAAGAAAAAAACGGAAAAATAAATTTAATGCTGTTCTCTTAAAATTACACAGCTGGATCCTGGATCTATCGAAGACTGTCGAATTACTACAGTAACTCTTACGATACCTTAGCACAGCACACCTTATAGCTATTATGTACCTGTGAAATGAGTAAACAATAGGGATATCTAAATAAAATATTTAAGTTTAGCAATACCTTTACTGAAATGATATAATTCTTGCAATGGGATTTGAAACCCAGAACCTCGGAGCCATCGCAGTCCGCATACACAGTTTGGGTTCTTATTATTTTATGATCATTAGGGATCGAAGTCCTAAGCCTTGGAATTCACTTCCTTTAACTTGTGCGTAGGGGCCAGACAGTCTAATATTTGGGCTAATATGTGTGGTATATTCAGTGGGAGCCATTTATGTAACTTTTCAAGCTGAAAAGGGCTCCAGGTTTCATGAGTAGTTCTCAACCCCTAGTAGCCCGTAGCTACTAGCTTTTATATGTTATTTTTTAGGTTTAGGTGCTTCCAGGCACTTTTTTTTTTCACTTCGAAGTGTGGCGTATGTTCACCTCTCTCTAAAAGGTCGAATATTATGTCAATTAATCGAGAGAAGTTTTTCTTTCATATCTTTGTTATTTGGATCTTTCCGTTTGTTTCTGAATTCATATGTGAATATTATGTCCTCTTAAACGAACCTCGCCGTTATGTATGTGGATTGACTGAGTTTCCTTACAGATATTTCATTAGGAGAGTATTTGTTTTCTCCGTGTTTGTATTTAAAAGTTTAGGGCATTTCCCTTGTTTCATTTTTTGTAATACATATTTTTATTAAGTTTTGGGTACTAAGCTGTTTGTTTGGTGAAATCTGTTTGTTTTTTGCAGCAATATTATGCTGCTATGTTTAGCTTCGAGTGTTTGAAGCTTTATGTACATCAGAAATGTTGTACTAGCTTGGTAGTCATTCCTGAAGGCTTAAATATTTTTTTGTAGTATATATGAGTTTCATACACTAATTTGGTACTACACATTTTCATCTCCCGAAAAATATGTTCGGTTTCATCATTTGATAATCTTTCCAGGTGCGCACCTGTTATCTTGAACCAATGTGGCTTGCAGTATTTTGTGGTTGCATTTTATTTTTTGGTTTGGACTCGGTTTTATGTTTATTAACTATGCACCAGTAGTATTTGAGTGCGTGTAATTAAGCAGCAGCGTAGTCCACAGTAGTGGCTAATAATAGGTATTATCTCTTTAATATGTAATTTTTTGTAATAAGTTTGACATGGGTGATAGTGGGCCCCCTTTTTTGTACATTTTTTAGAAGTTCAGTTCTGGAAAAAGACCAAACATTGGTGTTTAGTATGCTCAGGGACACAAAACCTAAGCTTAAAGTATCCTAACAGAGCGGGCTTGTTATTCTTTGTCATTGCTGTTCATTTGTGTTTTGTCTCTAACACAGAAGTATTCGGAAATATTCTACGAATAATCCATGAATTCTTAAGATTCAATGGAATAGATTGTGCTTGTATCATTTTGTGCTGAGGATAACCACGGAAGTGGTATAGCAAGGGGTAAACCTGCTATCTTCTCTTGTCTAGTATTAGTGTTTCGCTTAAGCGGCAGATCCTTTCAGGTTGTTTTTTTCTTTTCACCGTTTACTATTTGTTTCAGGCACAGTGAAAAAAAATCTTTTTGAACAATATTTATTTTATAAGTTCAGGCTTGATCTTGTCCAGAATAGAATTCTATGACAAACGTTTGTTACTGCGGCGATCTACTTGTGCGTTCCGTGAGCCATAGAGTTAGTAAGTGAGTAATTTGTTTAATAAGGAGTTGAGTAACCCTCAAGGGTTCTTAACTATTTTTGTGTTTACAAATGTTAAAATTTCACTATAATTTTAGGGCGAGTTCGCCAAGTTCGTGCGAGAAGGTTTATATTTTTGTCCCCAGACAGGACTCGACGTAGTGTTCCCAGAGTTTTTGCTGGGATTGTAGCGCTTTTCATTGAACAAAGAAGTTGGTAATAGAGTAGACTGCAAAACTATTTGAAGTGTATATTTCAATGTTTTTTATTTTTAAAATATAATTTTTATATTTGTAACTAACTTCAGGTGGCTACTTGCGCAGTACTTCATTCATCGAGTATCCAATTTGGGGGGGTATGGGGGTTCACCCCCGGGAAATTTTTGAAAATTAGCTACTCAAAATTGCGGTTTAGTGCTATTCCGACAGACGACAGTAAAATTGCTAGTTCGACATTAGAATCCCCCCCAAATTTTTTATTCCCCCCTAAAATTTTTCTCAGTGGCGCAACTTGCGCCATACATCCCCCCTGTGGGCGGCTCTGGGCCAAACAGTGCGATACCCCAAAGTATCGCGGTAGAACAGGTGAGAATCACTCTCCCAGTGATTTCACTCCACGATGTCTTACAGAGAGAAATAAATACCTTGATTGTTAACTTCACGTTAGAAAAAAAAACTGAATTTCTGGTACAAAATCACGTGGGTTTGTCATGAGGAAAGTTTTCCATTTCAACTCTTGAATATTATGCATGACTACATTTCTCAATATGTCTGCATGAGAGTCCGTTTATTTGGCTTAGAACTCATGAATGTTCAGAATGGAATTTTTGGCACTCGCCAAACGAAGGAGATAAATAAATTTTCTTTCGAGAAGGGGAGGAGGTGAAATGCTAAGATTCTGAATGTTTCACATTATGTGCAGCGGAAATCTTCCGTGTCGTCATGAAGGATGAAGACAAAGAAGCGTTGAAAAAAAAAGTATGAAAAATTCCGGAATCAAAATGATGCAGAACGGTTAATGTTTTCAGAAGACGTTTCAGTTGAAAAGAAAATAAGGAAATTAACAAGAATTTTCTTCTTTTGTTTTTTTTTTAAAAAAAGGAAAAGATGCTAAGTACAAAAATATTGGTTTTCTCTTTGCATCTCACGTGCAACGAACGCGCATTCCGTGTGGTCCGCAGAATTGCCAACCAGCCGCAATTTCAGCGATAGGGCCGAAAATTTTGCCCACCTTTGTCATCAAAGCTAGTGGGTGGTAGATCGACCCGGGTTACATGCGTTGGACCAACACGGCGTTTGACCAACATGGCGTTGAACCAAGACGGCATTGGACCAACAAACGCCCCAGATATATAAAACCTAAAAAGATAATAAAAAATATGATCTTAAATTATTTTTTGGGGCACCTGCGTAGAACCAACACTGCGTTGGACCAACACCGGCATGAAACCAACACTTTGAAGTACCGGCGTTGGACCAACATGGCGTTCAAACAACACAGATTTTTGCCCTGGGGTGTTGGTCGTACGCCGGTTCTTGATACTTGAGAGGCTGTTGGTCGTACGAAGTGTTGGTCCAACGCCGCATCCCCGATCGACCCTACACATGGCTGCTATTTTATTTCTGTTAATTTCGATCGCGGAGACGATAGTGAAATATGGAAACCTGGTTCTAAGTTCAAACTCACCAGTCATTGTTTTCTCGGTCTGTTGTCTGCCTTCCCCTGTAACGTGTCATTGTTATTTGTCTCTTGTGAGTTTCAGTAGAGGACCGGTCTCACTTCTTTCTTTGACATCTCTATGCACAGATTATGCTAATTTCTCCCTTTTTCGTTTAATTTTCAGGTCATATTTTTAAGGTACATGCTATGGTACTAATAATTTTGTTGTGGACATCTATATTAAGGCGTGTTAAATATTGGTTTTGTGTTGGAAAATATAGTCTATGATATCAGCCAGTTTGCTATATCCATTCTTAATCCATTAAAGTTCAGATATAAGATATATTGTTCTAGTTTCCAAGTTTTATTTTACTGCAGAGAAGCCCAAGCACCACCCTGACGTGAAAAAGACGTCATTTTGTGGTCGAAAGAAATCAAATCACGTCAATGTAATGAAATGTACGTCGCTATTACGTGATATTTTGTTCTTTTAATTGACGAAATTCTGTCATGTCTCATCCCCTAGTTTTTGATGACATACTATGATTATATCACGTTTTCGATAGCGACTGCGTGATCCTAGCCAATGTGGTTGGACTAAAACAGTGAACTTGTCGGACTCAACTGTTTTGTGTGTGCCGTTGTTTTCTAACATTGGGTTAAAGATGCAAAAGCACCGAGATCAAACGATTGGTTCACTTACATGTTTATTTGAGACAAATACCTACAGGAACAACCTGTCACTGGAGGGATTCTACACACGTCCTTTAGTTTATGACATTTACCAGTCATTTTGACGTCTTTCGCACGAATTTTCAACCAAAGAATGACGTCATTTCCACGTGACTGTGCTGCTTGGGAGGTGCTGTTTCTATGTATTGTTCATGAATCCTATTTTAACGTCTTTTTCACAGGCAGAAGTTAACCTTACGCTCCTTTGTACCTTTTTCTGGTCTCTCTCTGACCCTTATGGTTTATGCAACAATTTCTACGTCATTACTAGTTACCGATGAAGATGGCGGTAGTTTCATTCCCCCTAGTTGGCAACCCTAGTGGTCCGTTCAGCAAAAAAACGGAGATAAACATTCCAGAATGATTAGTTTCCTCAACTTCAGCTATTTTTAGATAAACACGTAGGAACTGTTACAAAATACGTCATACATTCATGAGTGTAAGTACTACATGAATGAAGAACAGGTAAAGCATGCATCAAAGGAAGAAAATGGAATCATTAACTTCATGAAAACATAGTTGTTTTTCAAATCAACGTAACGGTTTTACTTGTTTGAATTTTCTTGTACATTCAGATCCGTGGAACACAGTGGATGCAAAATATGTTTTTATGTCCGTAAATTGCATAGTATGTACACACTAAACAGACATTCAATCTAAGTTTAATAGAAGTCCGGGAACACTTATTGTAGCCAAGCGAGTAGCTTTACAAAGTAACAAATTACATCATTTTAAAGGGTAAAGTTGAAAGATTTTCTCATTGCAGGTGTTACGTGTAGTTCCATATATCGTCGCTTCGTGATGTCATCATTAAGGCGGCGGTTTCTGGAGCTAAGAAGGGTTTCTGCGTGCTAGAATTGGACAAAACAAAGAGTGCAACGGGTGTTCAACAAAAATTTGAGACGATTTTTTTTTTTAATGGGGGTTGTGTAAAGGTCCTTGTATATGTCCCTCCTCTTCCACGTGGTGTTGTGGAACTCAAAAGCAGAATTGAACAAGTAACATCCACAGTTTCGGAAGATCTGTTGGGCCGTGTGTGGCAAGAGTTCTATTATCGCGTTGACATTTGTCGGGTCACACATCGTTCCCACACAGAGTGTTTGTAAAGTGAGTGCTCTCGAAAAAACTTACAACTTTACTTTTTGAAATGATGTATTTTGTTACTTTGTAAAGCTACTCGTTTGATTACAATATATTTTTAAAGTGTTCCCGAATTTTATAACACCCTGTATTTACAAGGAATATTTTACTAAAGAAAATGCATCTTAACTCAGTGTGGAAAAAATGTTTTCTTTGATCTTTAAACGTACATTTTTTATGAATCTTTCTGTATAACAAGCTGTCAATAATAATAATTATAATAATAATAATAATAATAATAATAACTAAATAAAATAGATATATCTATTTCTGGTCTTGAGTGTCCGGAATTTTCTGAGTATTGAGAGAACGAAGTTACGCTAGCTGACAATAGGTGACCCTGGAGTTTAGTAACATCTTGCTCCCTGGTGGGAATAAGAAGAACTCATTGCATTTAGCTGGATCATGTATGTTTGTTTGTTTGTTTGATCTGCAAAGGCTCTTAAATTATATGACGCACATGCATGAACTTTGGCACAAATACTCCTCGGTACACTACAAACAAGACTGTGGAAGGCGGGCCGCTAAAAAGTTTACCAGTTGTACTGTTGCTATTTTATTTTAAAATTCATTTTTTGTAAAAGTGTTTTACACAATTCAATGTATCTGTTTCAAACTTAGCATGATTATTTCTCGATGCCCTAGAGAAACGACTGTCCGGGAGTTCCAGGACCCAAAGCACTCCAATTATCAGTGTTGTCACCTTATTATAAAATTTAATTTTCCCAAAGGTTTCCATAGTATTTAATGTGCATCACCAAATTTAGTATGAATAATCCTCGATACAATACAAACACTACTGTGGGATTCATCACATTTCAAACACCCGAATAGCCAGTGTTGCCAACCTATTGGAAAAAATCTTCTATGCCATTTAATGTACATGCACCTAATTTGTTTGAATACTTCTCAATGTCTACTAACCCGACTGCACAGCTTGCCAGTCCGAAAACACCCCCAGTTATCGTCTTAAAGTAAAATTCATCTTTTTGTACACACACAAAAAAAAATCAACTTTATACTATTCAATATAAGTGCACCAGTAATAATAATAACAAAACTGTATTTACATAGATTATTCGATTATTTTTTTTAAAAAATTTCACTTACTCTGTAGCTGAAGCTAGTGTCTTAAACAGGATCGTAAAAAGTAACCCCATCGGCGCAGATCTTTGGGACAGACATATGGTGACTGTAATAATAAAGAACACACCAACTGAATGTTGTAAGGCGTACGCAGGGGTACTTTTTTACACCGCTGGCCTCAACTAAAGCAGGTAGATACAAACTGATTTCAGATTTGGGTTCAAAGGCCTTGGTTTATCTGCTTTAATAATGTGAAGTTGTAACCTTACCTTGAGGTAATATTGTACTATTTGCACTCAGACTCTAGTGAACGGTAGTGTTCCAACGAAAGCTGATACAAGAAACTGACAACAGATTAGAATTGAGGAATATTCATTTACACACCCATCTACAATGCCTTTTGTAATGACATATTTACATTATATGCGCAAATAGCATACCAACATGTAACAAGATTGTAGGTCACTTCCTTTGAGGTTTTCACTCTTGATATTGTATTGAACTTGATAAACAAACATGAAACAAACTTGTTGGTTAAACAACATTGTTGCTAGTTGCTATAGTAACTTAATTCAAGCTTGTTGGAACAAGCCGTTTTGCCATGAAGCTTATCAAAATTTAAATTTATTTCAGTTTTATCTCGTTGCCCTATCGCTGTCATCTCAGTGCGATGAAGTCTCATCACGTGCCAGGGCTCTTTTGCCATCAGCTAATTTCAACCAACTCCTACTCTTTTACTAGGGGCGTCTTTTGTGCTCTGATAAACTAAGTATAAATAACGCTTGGGAAGCGAGCTAGGGTGTATGGTATGGGTGGACTACAGTATCGGATCAGTGTGCCAGTGGTCCTTAGTTAGATTCCAATCCAGGGACACGTTTTTATTATTATTTTTATTATTACTTTTAGGGTCACAACTTAAACATTTAGTTCAACGTTTATGGACTATACTTTTTTCCTTTATTCAATTCAAATTATTTAATATTTTCCATATCAAAGCTTTGCTTTTATGTACTTGAGATAAAATAAAATAGTGACTGAGCAACGCACATACGTTTTATTTAAAAACTAAAAACGTGTAACAGTTTCACCAGCTAACAAACAACTTGGCTTCATCAGACACACTCTTATTATTTAATGTTGAAAAAAAAATGCTGTTCCATTACAACATAAATAAACTTACTGTTAGATATATAATCTTCTTCATATGATTGAATTGTTGTTAATGTCCTAAACGAGCTGGTGAGCTTCTATGGACAGGACCTAGAGTATTTGGTAAAGTGGGCTGCGAACCACTACGTTCATTGGACCCTGACGGGAATT
Source organism: Lepisma saccharinum (assembly GCA_022664845.1). Taxonomy (NCBI): domain Eukaryota; kingdom Metazoa; phylum Arthropoda; class Insecta; order Zygentoma; family Lepismatidae; genus Lepisma; species Lepisma saccharinum. The sequence continues at coordinate 54,927 of JAGDQP010002860.1, forward strand.
GAACTCGTGGACACGCACACAGTTCTTCATTATGAGCACCACAATTTGTATACATATTAATTGGTGAGGTCATATTATGATACACATGTGGATCTTGTGGATCGATATTGTTCATTTAGTGTTTCGCGGTTTCTTCCGACAAACTTTCAGGTACATTACTTTCGCTCCAACATTGTTCTTTATGTTGTTGTTTTTTTTTGGGGGGGGGAATATAGCTGGCAAGTTGTACTATATAAGGAATGATTCCGTCTGTAACCGTGGGCGATCACGCATAAACAAGGCGCTATTCACTTTAGTTCGTACACAACATATTTATTTCCCCTCATGGGATTTTCTAATTCTTGTGCTTAAAATTTTAAATACGTGTGATAGGAGAATAAACAGGTTCCTTTAAAAGTTAACGTTGTATAGAAAGAAAACTCACTATGGCCGTGTAGTGTGTGGTGGATTTTATGATAAGATAGATCACAAAATACGTGGTTATCAACGTACAAGTGCTGCCAATCCTCTTGTCAGAACTGGAAACTAAGAGGGGGGGAAATAATTTTAAAAAAAACTTTTTAAAGACATACTTTTCTTAAACAATTCGTACTAAAAAGTAAAAAAATAATTTTGTTTATGCATGACTAAAAAGAAAAGCATGGACAGGCTAATTGAAGAATTTATAAAGTGACTTTCTGTGAGAGCGGGCACCAAGCTTTTCTTTTTAGTCATGCATAAATAAAATAATTGTTTTCTTTTTAGTACGAATTGTTTACGAAAAGTATGTCTTTAAAAAGGTTTTATTGTTTATTTACCCAAATCTTGAAGTGTTCTGCAACCAGCCAGACACCACAGCGTTGCAGGCTTGTATTTATGGGTAATATTAAAAGAAACTATATATTAAAATATGCTTTTAAAATATATAGAACTGTGTGAAAGTGACAATAGAATTATTGTTATCGTTACCCGACTTACGTCACTGCGCAAATTTTCTTCATTGTATGACGTCAGGAAATTAGTTAAATTAACATTGTACGATTTAAGGACACTAAGAAATATTCTGAACTAAAGAAAAGAATGTAAAAATTATAAGATTTCTTGTTCTAAGATTAAACTTCTATAAAATAATTTCTCTTTTTTTTTCCTACTAATATCTCCGAACTCAGTTCCAATTAAGTGCTGAAAAGAAGGAAGTCTAGGGGGAGAACATTGTAGTGTAGCATGAATAGACTGTAGTTTCCGATGTCCGTATTGTTTGTTTGTACTACGACTACATTTGTAGTTCTATATAGAGTTTCGTTTGTCCTCGTGAACATTACAAAAGGAACTAAAACACACAAGTAAGCATTCATGATCCCGTCACGTAAACATGAACATAGCATGACCGCACTAAAACAAAGAGCTGGTTCTCGATCTATTGTACTCTTAGTAGATACTAAAAAGTATATTCACTAGTATCACACGTTGTGCAATCGTTTGATGCCGTTCACAAGGCAGAAATCTCCCTTTCCTCCCCCATTTCTCTCTCTCTCTCTCTCTGCTTTTCTCTATATTTCCATCTTCTCTCTGTTTTCTCTCTATTACTCTTTCTTCCCCTGGATGGCCAAATACATGGATGTTCTCTTTCTGTCTCTTTATTAGATAAAAAAGACAACTATATGTTCACTATATTTTGCAACTGTAATGCTCGCTGCCTTGTTATCAAGGGGTCTCGGTTTGTTTCCCAGTTAAAACACAAGTGGTTTGCAACCCATGTTAAACTGTAGGACCCTTAAGACGTTATGAGTGGTAGAGCGTTGGCGTAACATTCGGGAGGTCGTGGGTTTGATCCCAGAGACCGACCTTCCTGATTGAGTTTTTTCCAGTTTTTTTTAATCACACCAGGAAAATGCCGGGATGATACCTTCAACACATAGACTCTGGCCGACACCTTGACGAATCCTTTCCCCACCCCTATCCCGGCCTGAGTCTTAGGTGCCTAAAGGCCATAAATTCAAAACCCTTAAGACGTCATCTTCATCCGATGGAAAGCAATGGCAAACCACCATCAGTTCATCTTACCCAGGAACCTTCGTGTTAGATCCTGCCTTCGGGCAGAACACCCATCATCATCATCATTACTCACAGGTTAATACTGAACAGCATTTTGGGAGATTCGCCTAAATCAGAAACAGTCTTTCGTCTGCAGAGAAGTATCATCAGAATCTGGGATTCTGCCAGACTTCTCCACTCTGTGTGTGCGAGGGGTGCTAAACCTTCAAATTCCTGAACGTATAGCCCAACTATCGACTGAAATACTACAAAACTCTACGTACACCTTTCCATTGTTGACCTCACAACTCCTAAACTGAAAAACCTGGCAGAATCCCTGATCATAATACAAAAATATCCAAGACGTACTAGCTGGTACGAACTATTCCCGGAATTCAAAATAATAACCTTGTCCTTGTCCTTATATCTACCATGTTACTAGTCATTATGATAGAATATTTAAATGATTCCCACAAACGCTGCAATGTTCTTAACTACCAAACCAGACACAAAGATACAAATTAGACAAAGAACGATCACATTTTCCAGGTCAATTCTTAATGCAGGGATAGAACTCTTTAACTACTTTCCAATACATGACCGAAATATTACGGAAATTGTGAAATAAAAAAAAAGTAGAGGATGGAATACATAATTGATATTTCAAACGTACATACGGCAAAACGGGGTAATAAGCAACAGAATTATTTTTTCTATGTCAAGATTGATAGGTGTTTCCAATAAAGCAAAACGTGTAGAAGAAAGGTATTGCCTGTTTGGACGGGAAAAGGGCAGAAGGTGTGTATGTTGTTACAAAAACTGAGCACATCAAATTTCATCAGCTAAAATACAACTTGGAAAAAAAAAGTGAAGTAAGTTGGTGCCGGCCGGGTGGCCAAGCGGTCTGCGGCGGTAAGCCATCGGCTCGAAGGTCCAGGGTTTCGAGTCCCGGCAGGGGCATGGGTGTGGATTTTAACAGCTAAAGGCGAATCGTGATGGGCCGAAATACAAAGTTACTACACTGGCCCATATAAAAATAAAGTTTACCAAAGGTTATCACTCTTAAAAGTTCAGTCGAAATTTCCAGTCGGAATTGTTCCTGCTTTTCCCCGTAGCCGTATTTTACAGTGAAAAAACCTGAATCTATAAGCAATGTAAACGCCCCTCTATATAAATTTCCTATAAATACGGTTAGTACCTGAACTTTTACGGTAAAAACTTGGCGTCCCCGATTGCCAGTAACTTCACCGTAAAATTTCCGTTTTTTTTTTTAAAAAAAAAAGAGTGTACCTAAACTTTGGTTACAATGAGACAGGAGTAAGAATATCGCATATGTACGTGCTGCGGTAATTAGCATCAGCATATCTGGGGTATTAAACACCATGCTCCTCTGATTACTTCAGCAGTGATTGCAGTATGAATATGGAATACATTCCAATAAATTAGGTGTTCATAGAAACATACTAATGCAAAAATTGTTTCCAGATAGGCATAGCATGGGTTTTCTTTGATTTTCAAAGTGGATTTCGTGCCACTGGCAATTTTAAAAGGAATGTGAAATACAATGCGATATTAAGGCATGATGAACCCTTTGTTTAGCTTCAGACAAAACTATTGTGAAAAAATTGAGGCCAGTAGGACTGTTGTGGATACCAGAGAGAATGGAATTGATGAAGTGCTAGAGGCCACCCAACCTCATAGGGGGTCTCAAGGGATTTTCCTCAGTCACACCAGGCAAATACCTGAATTGTACCTACAAACTAGGCGCTGGCCTACTACCTTCCAACATCCTCTTCTACACTCCATCCTGGCCTGAGCCTGAGACACGTTAAGGTCTTAATGCAAAAGTTTTTGTTCTTATGTATGTCTGCATTTTATTTCGTTCTATTGTATTATCCAACATCTTAAATATCAAACTGTATACTGGTGCAGGGAATATAAAGCAATTGCCTTCATATACGCGCGTTTTAAGTGTGTGCTTATATCCCGAAGATTTATCATTGTGTGCTTAATATCCCAGAGCCGGAGTAATAAGCACCTCTGAAACATCTGTTATATTTTGATTATTTTTCTTGTTAGTATTCAAAGACAAAAATACTTTTTACTCTCAGGTGTTGTATGATGCATGGTTACATACTATTAACATTCATGTTGTAGTCACACCCACGCACTTAACTTGTTATCTGGAATTTTGTGCCTATATCTCCCCATTGGTGCTAATTACCCCGTTTTACCCTATACAGTGGATTGAGGGAAGATGCCACATATTTTAGGCTAGGAGCCATTGTGGAGTAATTAAAAGAAACAAAAAAAGCAAAATTTTGCACATATACATCTTTTGAACTGTCATGCTCATACTGGCGGAAGGGCACCAAGCTCAGTGTGTACATAATGAATATATGGGCCTTTAAACTGATATCTCAAAAGAAGCATCATACCCAACATATCAGTGTGAGATGCCCATTCATTTGGGGAAGATGCCTAATACACTTATAATTAAGATATATGACAATAATAATGAAATAAAGTGTGAACCTTCATATCTACATCATCCATAATACGACAAGAATGGATATATTTCCACCACCATGACATCTGCTTGAAAGGGCAGATTTTTCTCCCTTATGTGATAATGAAACATACACCAATTTAATACAGTAATGATTTTACGCTTGATGTGAAATAAGAAAATAGTTCTTTAACGTGTGGCAAGCATCCTATTATAAACATGTACCGAGTAACCGTAGCTCAGTCAATCAGGCGTTGGCTCCGTGTTCGGTAGGGTCTGGGCTCGGTCGTAAGTTCTGGTCTTTGGCAATAAAACATGAGTTTCAATTGGCTACTCACTCAATTCGAAACCAAATCAAGAAACGCACGCTTACATGAAAAGCTAACCTTACTTTAAGGTTAGTGTAAAGCAACGATCTCTGACGTTAGATGGAAGCACTGTCGCTAATGTATATTTTATCGTTACACGAAATTGCAATGCTGCTCCTACAAATTCAAGCTTAGAGAGTTCAAACTTTCCGAGAAGAAAGTTTAAAACCAATTCAAGAGTTGAATCCATGTCGTTTTCTTATTTTCTTTTTGTTCATTGTTGTTGTAATTACCCAAGCCCATTAACACACAAGCTCTTTCAACAAAGAAAAGGAAATTAAAAATGGGCACGGATAGAACTCTTGAAATGGTGATGAACTTTCTTCTGTAAAAAAAAAAAGTTTGAGGCTTGAATTTGTAAGAGCAGCAATTTCGTTCAACGATAAAAAAAATACGTTAGCGATAATGCTGCCATCTCGTGTAGGTATAAATGAAACGATCAAAAGGCTTGTGTATGGATTACGTGACGTAAGAACTAAAGTTGTTAATTATGGAAAATCATCATGAAAGCTTCAAAATTTACATATTCATATGAAATTTACATATCGAGCATATGAGTAGTGGACATGTTTCAAGATCTGCACGTTACTAACTTAAGAGTAGTGACATGTGATATTTTAAGGAAAGAGACAGATTCCACAAGAACAAAAATATGACCAAGTTATCAGGTTTCGCCTATATTTATTGAATATATAGTATATATAAACCTAAATTTCTTTAGTGACAATAAAAAAATTCAAGTAGTTTAGTTGGAAACACTGTTATGAATTTTTACTATTGTAAGTTAGAAACACTGACAGCAAAAAATTGGTTTTTTGATGCTGCAGTCTATAGTTTGACAAACAACAAATCAATCTAGATCCGCCAGCCAGTCCTTGGCAATGACAATGGTTTATCTCGTGGCTTATATCTGAGCACGTGTCCGAGCTTTTTATCTAACCTTGACGAAGCAAATAAATGGCTTATCAGAAGAGCTATAATGCACCTTGAGTACTTATTAAAGAGAAGTGTAGTGAGAATTATGACTGCCACTGCGTTCACTTTTTTTTCTTCTTTCTTTAAAAACGTTTTGCACGCTTCTTTTCTTCTCACTCTCTTCTTGTGCAACAATAGCGAACATAATTTGAACAGTTGCATTTTAACAATAACTGAAGGACACAATTTCTATCTCGAAATAAAAGCTAATCACATGATAACTATTCTAAAAAGAAAAAAGAAAAATGTTGTTTAAACAGTTTTTGCTTCAGATAAAAGTTCTGCAAAGTAATACGTTTTAATTTGCAATATTTTACGTTGATTTGTGGTTTGAAGCACACAATAAGTTGTTAAATACCTCTATGAAAGAAAACATACTAAACACGTTGAAATAAATAACGCTTAATTGTGATATTATTCTATTTTCTTTCCTTAATCTATATCAATAAAAATCGATGTGTGTGTGTGTTCTAGCAAAGCTTTAGAGCGCCTGGAACCGTTCCGACCAAACTTGGTACAGGGTTCCCAACTATTTGCGGACCCATTCCGAGACAAATATTTGCCGATAGGTCTGTGCATACTCATTTATCTGGGGGTGACTTACGAAGCAAGGAGATACGGTCTTGGTGTGACCTATGAAATTTAGATAAAAAAAAATCTAGCGCACGCGAAAATTGTTTTTTTTTCTTTTCTTTTTTTTTTCAACTTGCAAATTGTTTGTATATTGTTTAACCTAAGAACCTTTAATTTTATTAAACCTAAACAACAAATGTATAAGATGTGCTAAGAAGTGAATATTCGCAATGAACAAGCAAAAGAACAGATTTCGTTAATAAAAACATTCTTTTTTCTCCTCGTGGAAAATAAAACAATTTTCCTCGGTTTCTTTCTTTCTTTTTTTTCGAAAATTTCCGTTTTCTTTTCCCCGGCCTGTACATCACTAAGCAGCCTGCAACAGTCAACTTCTGGATCCCCGATGCCAACTACGGCACAAGTAAGATATGTTATCAGCACAACAAAGCGTTGGAGAGGCAGTTGTCCTGTTCACAGAATTAAGCATTGTTCGTTTGAGCAAACTTTGACAGATATTGCGATTGTTGCAAACTTGCATTGCTATTTTATTTTATTTATTTATTGTATCTAACGTACCGTATATTTATTATTCAAGAAACGGATTCAGGGATTTTAACAGTCCCGTTGAACAAAAAAATTCCTTCGAGACAAGATTTAGAATTCCTGGTTAATCCCGCCCAAACCGGGACAGTTGGGAACACTATACATATATCACTTAAAATCTAAAAAAAAATACTGTAAGGGTAGGACACCCCTAGTATCCCTAGGGTTGAAGGTGAGAAGGGGTGACATGTAAAAATGGTGCAATCAGTTAATAGATCACGTTTGTCCTGTATATCCTTAGAGGCTAAGCAACCCACACCGCAATGCAGTTTGCCGGGTTGTCTACCTCCAAGCGGGCAACGGAGGAGATTGCATAATAAAGAACTCCACAGACTTGTATAATTTGCCCGGCATTATAAGAATAATGAAATGTCGACGGTTAAGATGAGCAGGTCGTGTAGCTCGGATGGGGAAATACAAAGAATATATTCCATCATGGTTAGTAAACCGGAGAGAAAGAGGAATACCGAGACGTCTTTGGAAGGACAATATCAGAAGGGATCTTCGAGAGCTTCATGATGAGAACTGGCTTGTTCTTACCCAGGATAGAATCCAATGACGGATGATTGTTACTGCAGCGATGAACTTGAGATTTTCGTAAGCCATAGTGATAATTTTAATGCATATTTTTAAAAAAATAAATGACTATTTTTAAAGTTTATAATGGAAAGATTTCATTTTTAACATTTAGGGTGCAGTTACGATTTATGAGACGCACGGTGACGGTAATAGTTACACATTAATGTCAGTCAAAAGATTCAACAGTTCGCAATTTTATAGTAACTAACTCCTTGCCAGTTCATAAAGTACTTTGCGCGTTATTTCTGCATTCTTAACTAAAAATACATTTATTTCAAGGCTTAAAATGGTGCTTGCTGTGACAAATATATCATGAAAACAACATTAAAAGAAGATAAACAGTTATTATGAAAGGACGGGGGAGGGAAAGAACGTGACAAAAAAATAAGACTATTACGTGGAAATAAAGATGTGATGTGGTACAAACCAAATGTATAGCAATTACAGGTGCAAACAGAAGCAACACGTTCTGAAGTGTTACTATTATTCAAGAAAAGAATGGCTATTCGAAATAAGTGAACAGATGTTTCCATGTGTCGGTGCATTATCAAGGTTCTCTTTGGAAATGAGTTAACAAATTCACATCTGTACGTGTATGTGAGTTTGTTCTTCATTTGTATAACCTTGATTCTATACATCCATCTGAGTCAGATAGAAATCCTGAGGGAATGATAAAGAAGTGTTTAATTTTTACATCTGTTATTCGAAGGTGCACAGTTTTATTTAATATGTTGTTATGGACTGAACAGGAAACTGTTGTGCCTATAGGATTTATTTTTATAGTCCCATTCCCGGCTCTGCTTTGTCATAATACATCAATATGTGGCCACGGATCCAGCTTATTCACCTTACCTAGTGCCCATTTTAAGTAGAAGCACGCTTGCTGCCCTCCACCTATTTCCCTATACAATCTATCCCTGAAATAATGGTGAAAGCTTCAGGAGGTGATTACTTACCATCAAAACAAGAAGAAGATTCCCGTGAAGAAATTTCGATACATACGTAGTAGCTTCGGAGTTACAGACGCTCAAAGTTACGACGGCATTGTCACACATGACGTCATCGAAGTAGTATTTACTATTATGCAATGTTTATGAGTGATGAAGTGCCACATAGACAGTTTTCGCAATGTAAGAATTATGTTGTCAAGAAATTAAAATTGTTTAACAGTGCAAGCATAGAAATCCCCTTTAAATACTTCGAGACCGGATTATATTGCCGTATCTTCATAGCATTTTAATAGAAAATGCGATTTGAATTTTGTTTGTAGTCCCTTTACGTTCTAGGACTGTTTTGTTAAGCTTTCTTCGTTAACTTTCATCCTTTTACGACAGGCGTCTATTGCGATCTGATTAACTAAGTATAAATAGCACTTGGAAAGCCAGCTAGGGCGTATGACTCCGTGGCCTGATGACTACAGCATCCGATTGGTGTGCTAGTGGTTCTCGGATAGTTTCCCACCCATGGCAACGTTGTTCTTTATAAAGAAGCATATTAAGAGGGGTCCTCGCTCCAACTCCCCCATTTTAAACATTTTTCAAAATATTTCAGAAACTAAGAGTACTATCAAAAATGTAAGTTCATAGCGCACTAGAGCTTATAAATTATTATGAAATACAATGGACAGCGATCTTGAAATCTTGTCGATTGATGAGTGCTGAGACTTCAATTAAATAATGACGTCATATTCTTTGAAAACGTATCACTCATCAATGGACAAGATTTCTAGATCGCGGTCCATTGTATTTCATAGTAATTTATAAGTTCTATAATGCGCTATGAACTTACATTTTTTATAGTCCTCTTAGTTTCTGAAATATTTTGAAAAATTGAGGGGTTGGAGCGAGGAGCCCCCTTAAGTTTTTCTTTCTTGTCCTGTTAAGGGTAGTTTAACTTTGATTCTTGTAAATTAGAGTACTTGATTCAAACTTGTTTAAATCTTTTCGTCTTGACTTGATAAGCTTGCACCAAGTTGTCCCACTCGTCAAAGTAAACTATGATTCACTTTTGAGTCAGGTAAAAAAAATGCTATGTGGGATTGCCTTTAGGTCTTCAACCACACATTTACCGTTTGCAGGCTCAAATGAGTTTGTAAAGCATTGCATTATTATTATTATTATTATTATTATTATTATTATTATTATTATTATTATTATTA
>JAGDQP010002860.1:64714-99715 GCA_022664845.1 Lepisma saccharinum
TATTATTATTATTATTATTATTATTATTATTATTATTATTATTATTAAAATACTTTTTAATGCATTTTAACTTTTAGTGAAGAAAGACAATGGCGAAAGGTTGCCTTGAAAGGAAAAGTAGTCTCTGTTGAAAGATGTGGCTGAGACAGGAATTCTACATCACTTATGTCTGTAAGAGGAAGTTACGTCAGTTTTTGCCACTTCCGCTCAGTAGATTAAAATCCTATTTATGGCTTTTCCTTTCTATCCTATAAACGATTTCCAAGGTAAAGGTCGCTATAATTTTTCATTCATATTTCTCTGTGAAACGTTGTTAACATTTCTTTTAAATCCTTTTTTGTTGTGTTTCAGGATGAGTGGAATTACAACTTCAGCCTTTTTCCAAAATCACCGACCACGACGAGATGTGTCTACAGAGAGTACTTTATTTACACGCGGAACTCTTTCATTTACTTTTTTATTAGCTTCGTTCAAGCGTGAAGTTCGGTTTGTAGCGTAACATCAACAACTTCTGCTTCCTTCTGAAACCCTGGTTAAAATTTCCTGCATTTCATCATTGCTGGTAATCCGACGTAATTTTCCACTAGGCTTCATGGGAATTTGTTGAATATGTTATAGAAATTTTGAAATTACTTCATGCAGTTGTCACCAGCATGCAGGCATAGATACCCAGCCCTCGTAGTCCAGGTGCTAAATTCAAGGACTTCGGATATGTAATGGGTATAGGCACACGATTTCGAACCCTGTGGGTGACCATCCTGAACGAGGTTTTCCAGGGTTTTCCTGAGTTTCACCAGACAAATGCTGGGATGATACCTTAAGTAATGCCCTGCCAGAAACCTTCCCCATTCTGCACTGAGCCCAAGTTGCCGAAAGGGTATAAATTCAAGTCAGTACAATTAAATAGAGAGATAAACACGCAGACAGACAGACAAACAACACAAAATTGAAACGTAGTCTAAATTCTGCCTTTTGAAATTATTATAAAAAATTTCGAAGTTACAGAAGTCCTCATTTTGAAGTGAAAACATTGAAACTTAAAGCAAAAACGTTGAAGCCACACACCATATTAGTCGCCATATTAAAAATAACACGTTACTACAGGGACAATCTGTAATTTTGCCCTTTCGCTCTTTCCTTCAATCACTTCCTCCCACATATGAATTGAATTGAAATTTACTTATGGTAATTAGGTATCTAAGGATCAGGCTGGTCCTCCCACATATAAGAAAATACTGACTTACACTTCGGAATATTTTATTACAAATACACAATTATCATTAACCTAGTTATAGGCAGAGCTGAAACCGGGCTGACCCGAAAATAGATGACCCAGAGACCCGGTCCGAAACTTGATCCGAATGACCCGAAACCCGATCTGGATCCAAATGACTAGGCTGACTGTGGCTCGGTGACCCGAAGATCGAACCATTACCCGATTGACGCGGTGGCCCAGTCTTAACCCGGTGACGGTGTTATTCGTGTGGCTTCAATTTATCAGTCCTAGAGAATTGAGCTTGTGTATGGGAATTTCATATTTGAGAGTTTTAAAAGATTTTTCTGCTTCTATCCTATTTAATACTTTAAGCACACAAAAAATCTATAAGAATAACTTTTCGAAGGGGGTATTTGGACACCTCTGACGGTTCTTTTGTTCTTTGCAGGGGTATGAGACTATTTCCACATATTATTGCTATTGTCAGGAAGTTTTCGGCGTCGTATATTTGGTGCTCTTTAGGCTTAACACCCGTGGTTTGGTCATCCCTGAAAGAAACATTGTTCAAAAGCAAAACTATATAATAAGAAAATAATAACATTTCTGATTTGCCTTCCGGGTCACTGGGTGAAAATCGGATCACAAGCATAGACCCGGTGATCCGGCCCAAAACTTGACCAAATGACCCGGTGACCAATTTGAATTCTGATTGTAAGATGAAAACAACATACACGAAGGACTGATTGACTTGCTCGAAATAGGAACAGCATGATCTCATGCTTTTCTAAAAGCAAATAAAGCAGATCGATAGAGTAGGGTTTCCCACCATATCTACATCTATTTTATAGTAAAGACCTGGAGCCCGCCCCGTCAGTTCACACCAGCAAACTGGATTCTATCTTTTTTATATAATAAACGAGAGTTTTGAGTTAAATGTTCATTTGATTCTACCTTTGTTTTAATTTTTGTAGTTTTATATAGTGTACAATCGTTATCCGGCTTTGTTTTCGTTTTATATGTTTATTGCTAACGGTTTACCAGTATATCCAATTAAGTTTGCTAGTTTGTTTCAGGAGATATAAGAATTTTATGTAATCATGCGCGTGATCACAGGGTACCGTGTGTGATAAACATTTTTGGTAAAAGTTGAGATTTTCATTCTTTGTTAGGTACTGGTCTATTTTTCTGATATTCCAGTTCCTGAGTCTACGTGAATCGCGGTTTTTGTTGCTTCATCTGTCTGGGAGTAGTGGTTCAGCTATTATTTTAGTATTATAAGTTTCGCTTTATGAAATGACGATTTCTTTCAGTGATCACCCCGTCGTGGTCGTGCTGTTTGATGCGTGATCTACAATGTACCGTATTCAGTGTGTTTTAAGTTCTCCCTTTACCCATCTTCTTCTTTGGTTGGTTGGTCTTACATTTTGACAAGTTCCCCTGGTGTTTAGTCTGTTCCGTTTCGCCGGTAATCACGGTTTCCTTCCTAAGATATGGTCACTGGAAGTTTGCCTAATCGGGCTTTTTTCGAAGCTCCTAATCCTGCGGTCTTCATCGTAATTTTTTTGTCCTTAAAACAGCAGATCTCTTGTCCTTGTTTTCTCATTTGTTTAGTTTCTGTCTGTTTTGAAATACATGGGCATTGGGCAATTCGCCATATATGTTCACAGATTGGTATGCAGCATAGGTACTTGAGTGCAGGCTTAAATATAGATGCTGATGTAGTTCCAGTATCTGTGCCTCTATCTGTGAAGCAAACTAGGCTACATATTTACTATCCTGAAATATAATAAAAGAGCCTAGCAGGGAAAGATGGCGAAAAGTGCCTTGGAAGGAATCGTGATTTAAAAAAAATACTACCTACCATGTTCAGCATCAAAAATGATGGCTCTTCACCAAATTTTAGCGCAAAAGATGCTAGCCTAATCTCAAAATATTTTTTTTTATATTTTAGCGATATCTCGGTCGGATTTACACCTACGATGACCATCTTTTTTTTAAAAGAAAATGAAGATTTTTTTTTCAAGCTCTACAAGTTGATAATTTTTTAGATTTGTTGGCGCAAAAGTAAAATTTTGAGAGAGATTAGAAAATTTGAAAATTGAATTTAAAAAAAAACGAAGACAACGACAACGTTGGCTCGAAAAAAATATATGTTACGTATTTTTAGTGGTTCTATAACCATGATTTATTTTTCAGGTTTTTAAAGTGGTAGAACATAACCAAAAATAAAAAAAAAAAACAGAATTCTTGTCACTTTTAAGGCGTTTGAAATTCGTTTCTTTAGCTCACAATGGTTCGTGGTGTCCTCAAATCAGTTTAATTTAACTCATTTCCCGACGTCATATGATGATGAAATTTTGCACAGCGACGTAAGTCGGGTGACAATACAACATTCCCATTGTTACTTTCATATATATTTTAACAACATATGTTAATATTTTGTTATTACAGACGTCTGCATCCTAAAATAAATACTAACGTGCACCGGGCCGGGGTTTGTTTGATTGCAGAACACTTTAGGATTTGAGCCATAAAATATTAGCTTGAGAAAAAGTATGAACACCGAAACAACCCGAAAAAAATAATAAAAAAGAACTTTCTCAATGGTGTAAATTAACCAGCACAACGCCATCAGTTGAGCACAGAGATTGGAAATAAGACACGTGACCGGGTTTCTTACGTAATACGTGCACTGTAAATACAAGCTCGAATGCGCCGTATGCTGTCACCTTCGTCGATAAGTAGTGAACATATCGGCTTCTTGAGTGAAAGGTCTCTGGTTCGAATCCCTCCCGGTACAACACTTTTTCTTCTTCGTTTCTTTAAAAATATATTTTTATAAGTTCATATTTATTGTTTAATAAATAATTTTGTTCATGCTTGATTAAAAAGAAAATCATTGGGCGCGCTCTCATATGCAGTCAATTCTGCAATTTGGGCGCCCCATGAGTTTCTTTTTAATCATGCATGAACAAAATTATTTTTTATCACTTATCAGTACGAATTGTTTAAGAATAGGATGTCGTTAAAATGTGTTTTATTACGACTGTCTCGCCCGTGCAAATGAACAGCACAGGGATTGGGATCAAATAAAGATAAAATGAATTGTATGTATACCAAATAGAAAATTGACAGGAGGAATAGAATGATAACAACAATTTTGCATGTGTATACCGCTAACTGGGGGCTGCGTCCCCCAGCGGCTCTGTCACCCAGCTCCCTTCGGACGCACCGTTCCCCACTTGCACACCTCGCTCTGTGTACATCCAGATATATTCTACCTTTCAGTAGCAATCAGTTATTTATACACATCCTAGTAATTATTCAATAATAAATATGAACAAATAAAAATATTTTTTTAAAGGAACAAAGAAGAAAAGTGTTGTACCGGGCGGAATTCGAACCAGAGACCTTTCACTCAAGAAGCCGACGTCTTCATTAGTCATCCACGAACACGAAGACGACCTGGCAAACGACTCTTCGAACTTGTATTTACAGTGCACGTGTTACGTAAGAAACCCGGTCACGTGTCTTATTTCCAATCTCTGTGCTCAACTGATGGCGTTGTGCTGCTTAATTTACACCATTGAGAAAGTTCTTTTTTATTATTTTTTCGGGTTGTTTCGGTGTTCATACTTTTTCTCAAGCTAATATTTTATGGCTCAAATCCTAAAGTGTTCTGCAATCAAACAAACCCCGGCCCGGTGCACGTTAGTATTTATTTTAGGATGCAGACGTCTGTAATAACAAAATATTAACATATGTTGTTAAAATATATATGAAAGTAACAATGGAATGTTGTATTGTCACCCGACTTACGTCGCTGTGCAAAATTTCATCATCGTATGACGTCGGGAAATGAGTTAAATTAACGTTGCAAGATTTGAGGACACTACGAACCATTGTGAGCTAAAGAAACGAATTTCAAACGCCTTAAAAGCGACAAAAAATATGTAGTTTTATTTTTTCGGTTGTTCTACCACTTCAAAAAAAAAAACTAAAAAAAATATGGTTATAGAACCACTAAAAATACGTAACATATATTTTTTTTCGAGTCTTCGGTTTTTTTTTATTAAATTCAAATTTTCAAATTTTGTAACCTCTCAAAATTTTACTTTTGCGCCAACAAATCTGAAAAAAAACCTTGTAGATCTTGAAAAAACCTTCAATTTTTTTTTAAAAAAAAAGATGGTAATCGTAGGTGAAAACCCGACCGAGATATCGCTAAAATACCCAATTAACACTTTAATTTATTTTGAGCTTCGGTTAGCATCTTTTGCGCTGAAATTTGGTGGAGAGCCATCATTTTTGATGCTGAATATGGTAGAATTTTTGAAATCACGATTCCTTCCAAGGCACTTTTCACCATCTTACCCTGCTAGGCCCTTTATTAAAAATGGACAGTCCTGAGATGTAGTAAAATTTACTATTAATTTACAAGTTCTAAAAGTGTTTGAATATGAAACCATGAGAATGATAGAAACTCAAATATTTAAAATGGGACAACTGAAAGCAAGATAACTCAGCGTGCGGCTCGACTGTTCTGCAATAAACTAGCTTCTGGAATTATTGTGTTCGTTGTTTATTTTATACTGCTTTAGTCGTAGGGTGTTTACTTTTTTGTGAAAATTTGTTTAATTTCAAATGAAGACCACAGGTACAGAACGCTCTTCGACCATTTTTGACCAAATTGAGGCTAGAGTGCCATGGAGGCCATTTCTAACAAGCTGTCATGCATGCATTACTAGGTAAATTTCATTAGCCAATCACAAAGCTACTATCACACAGCTTCTACGTTTGTAATTGACTGATCGGATTTCAACTATGTTGAAGTCGTATGTTGTCTCATGATGTTTTATATGTGTTTTGTCCTTGTTCATAAATAAATTTCCCTCTTCTTCTCAGAGTTCGGACTACGACAGATGGCGCTTGATGCAAGCGACTTCCGGTAGTCGGTTCCGATCCGGCCGTGCTATGCCACAGTGGGTCGCACCTCCGTTGGTAAGTGTTTTGAGAACGGAAATAGGTTTTGGAGCCACTACCCTTACCAACGTAGTTTGAGACCCCCCCCCCCTCCTCTTTTTTTTACAGTAGTTTTCTTTAACGGTATCTCATAGTTTCCTACTCAAATGGCTAGTTCTTTTCTGAGATTTTTTACCACCTAATTCAACATTTCACTTTTAATTCCAAGATATAAAACGTGTGTGCTTCTACCAGATTGACGAATTTAGTATAGAATAGTTTATTTAACAAAGTCTCTGAGTGAGGGCAAAACGGTTTCTCGTTAATAAGATTGCTAATGTTTCCTTGGTCAGTTCGATTCTTTGCATTTGCATCCTGTAAAATATTTTTAAAAGTAGAGACATAGAAAAATGTATCCCTTTTTCCAGCAGCTTCACAGTATCTCTTGCGGTAAGATTCTTTTAACGAAAAAAGTATAATTTTTTTCAGTTTTTAACTCAAACGCACAGTGGTGGATGAAGACATTATGTAAAATGGGAACTATTTTCTAATTACCGTACTGCTTTGAATGAAAGTAACTACTACGATACAGGGACCAAAAATGGATTACCCGAGCTTTCAAATTAGTTCTCTCTACTCAACACTGGTGACTCCATCTACTGGCTTCTGTTTGAAAACACACACACACACCTACCGCCATCTATTGGATTTAACACGTATTATAACGAAAACAGCGGATATGTCATATTGGTTTTTACTCCATATTAGGTCGCCGTACCTTACTCCAGTTCTTTCCTTCATATACTGAGGATTGTTCTGCCATATTTGTGCGTTCATTTTGTTATCTATTTAGAATGTTTTTTTGTTTTTTACTAGTTTTGTTTCTTTGTAAAGTGGATTATTTTTTTAATTCTGTTTTGGAATAATTCTTCATCATGTTAATTTTTACTCGGCCACTTTCAGAAATGGATAATTTAATGTAGTTATGAAAAAATAATGCATAATGAACTACACAAAACACATCCAGTCCTCGAGAAAATATATTGTTCATGTTGAGTTCCATTAAATTTTATTTATGGCTTTTAGACATCTTTTGGCTGAGGCCGGGAGAGAGTAGAGTAAGGGTAGCAACCCGGGCCTTACTTAAGGTACTATCACTCCATTCAACTGATGAAACTAAGGAATACCTTAGAAAATGTCAGTCTAGGGGTTCTGCCAGAATTTTTAGTTTTTGGAGTGTAAAACCAAAATTTGTACGTTAGTAGGGTTTAAATAGTTTTCTGCGGAATTTCTATCGATTTTAACCGAAAAATTTTAAAGTTGGGGCGTTCGAGAACTTGGGGGTGACAGTCCCTATTGGATAATCTGAGAGAATCCTCTTTGAAATATTAATTTTATTTACTGGTATGATAAGTCAATTTTTGACTCCAAATTAGGACGTTCTGAGCCAAAGTTGCCTAAAGACTTTAAATTTTAAAAATCCAAATTGAGTCCTGGGAAATCTCGAAAATAAAGCGGATACCGGCCCGTATATTGAATAAAGTTTCTCTTGTTTTGGGATGAGTAATTACCTCGATAATTATGTCCCCATAATTTAGAATTATCCTGTATAAGGAGACATTATGTGTTAACATAAACATAGCGAAGAATTATATGAAATGAAATGTTAAAAATTCCTCTTTGGGACGCAGAATCAATGAAGTGATTGCCATAAAAATAAACGGAAGAAATATATCAAGATTGCGGAGGTCAGGCACGTACCAAGAAGTTGTATTTTTGGGGGGGGAGCGAAGTCTATCTGGGTGTAAAATTTACGTAAAATGCATATAATTTTGTCAAAAATGATAATAATTTCACCAAAGATCTGAATTTGGGGGGGCTCCGTACCCCCAGTCCCCCCCTCTCTGCGTAAGTCCGCGGCGGAGGTGATCGACAGCGTTAACCGTCGACAAGAAGTGTGTGTATACGAAGTAGACGTTATGTGTTTATATACTTCCTGAAATGTTTCTCTTCCTTTGTATACTTGCTGACCTTATCCATTTCATATTTGTCAATTTCCTGTCCTATTTGTGTTTATCATTGTTTCATGTTTGTTTATTTTGTTTATGATCAGAAATCCTAAACTGTTTGCTTGGTTTGTGTTATCTCTCCTTCTCATCTGTAAACGCCACTAATAGTTCACCATTCTGAGTGTGAAATTAACCTTTCTTAGTTTTGAACATTGTGTGTAGTTTTGCTTCAATAACTTCAATATTGTTGCTTGCTACGACCAGCAATGTGGCTGCCTTTTCCAGTTTATTTTGAATTCAATAAATGCAGGGATAGCTTACGTGTAACATTCATTACTGCACTAGATTAGTAGATATACAAGTCTGCCTTACAATATCTTGAAATAAGCTGACTATACGCACCGATATCAGGAGAACGGCTCCAGTTGTAAGATTTTGTTCTGATGTTCCAGACGATTTGGAAGTTGGTTCGTTAGGATTGTATATTTGACTGAGTTTAAAGAAAAATAGCTCTGAGAAGGGTTTCAGCAACAACATGGTTATTATTATTATTTAAGAAAATGTATTTCTTATAATAATAAAGTACAATATTATTTTTAAGCGGTTCTTGGAGACTACTTTGACTCTAATTTAAAATTTGGTACTCATATCACACAAGTAACAATGTAACTAGAAAGCTGATAGGTTACTTCATTATCCAATGAAATGATTTTACTCTAGTCAGTACGTATATGACATTAAGTAAACTTTTAATAAGACCAACACTAACTGTATTCAGTGTATGGAGCGACTTTATGCAAACGGCATGTAACAAAATTGAATCTGTACAAAGGTGTTTCATTAGGGTGATCTGTTTCAAATTTAAATTTTCCATATTTTTTTCATATGACTATAATTATTGATGTAATTATTTAAACATTCAGAAGTTAGAACATAGACAAAATATTCTGACAAAAAGTTTTTAGAGAAAATCTTGACTAATCTAATTCAAAGTAAGAATTTTATTGAAAGGTTTAATTTTTTGGTCTCATTGCACAAAACCAGACATTTTAATTTGAATACTCCCCGCTAATAAAAATGGCAAATATATATGTTGGCAAATTCCTAAGTGAAATTAGGTATTAATAGAATTTTTCAGTTCGAAATTGTAAATTGAACATTCAATGTACGTCAATGTAGTTATAGACAATTTTTGAATAGACAAGTTATTCATATCTTTGTATGTATTTGATGTTTTTAGTATTGATTTTTTGTTCTCATGTATGCTAGCATCTACAATATTGGGCTTGTTCGGAAATACATAACGAAGTCCATGAAATGCACGATTTTAACGAAGGCATCTTCGTGAAGTTCTTTTTTGTTGTTGTTGTTATTTCCGAACGCACCAAAGCGTTTTGTTTGAAAAATGGCGGCTGCAGACCGAGTAGGCAAACACAGGAAGTTGTTATTGGCTGTAAACTGCATCGAAAATTCAATTATATTCAACAAAAATGTTGTCAATGATGTGCAGAATAGAATTTCAAAGACAATTTAACTGGTTGCCTGTGAAAAGGTACAAGTATAGGACGTTCAAGCGTTTCTGACGAACCCCCACGCAGCTGGATTGGAGGATTTGCTGAAGATGGCTTAGCGCTCTTCCCATGGCCTCCTGGACCTCCTGACCTAACGGTTTGTGATTTTTTTACCTTTGTGGCATGTATCCAAACTACCAGCAACTTTGGTTGAGCTCCAGAATGGCATTGAAGATGCATTTACGATTATTAGTAGAGATATGCAAGAGTGCGTGTGGGAAGAACTAGTCTGGGGGAAAAGTTGATGTGAAGTTATGTCTGAAACTTGGAAAGTTTCCGATTATTTTCGTGTATCATTCATTATATATATGTGATATATATATAATTACCACCAAGATATTTCAATGACGATTTTTTATACCCAAGCATGATGTAGTAATAGCTAATAACAAGAATACAAGGTACAGAAACAATCTCACAGTTGTTCACCAAAATATTCAATCCTTAAGAAACAAACAAATTGTACTTGAGGTAATTACCGAAACAACGCCAGCCGATATCCTTTGTTTATCTGAACACTGGCTGGCAGAAAATGAGTTATTTGTTATTAATGGATATAAAATTGTAGCAAAATGTTGTAGAAGTAATATAAAAAATGGAGGCGTTTGTATATTTGTAAAAAACCACATAAAACTACCCAGTGCAAGTTAATAGATAGCATAAAATGCGTTGAGAATCATTTTGAATACACTGCAACTATTGTAGAAGGCTCTGAAGTAAATTTAGCCTTATTAGCTATCTGTGGTACTCCTGACTCAGACCTCGATATTTTTCTAGGTAATACGCAACTGTTGTTAAATAAATTTAGCCGGAAGTACCCTTCAATTATAATATGCGGTAATTTTAACATAGATTTACAAACACCAAGCAGAAAACGCGAAATGTTTTTGAATCTCTTAAGTTCTTTTAATGTAACCGCGACAATATCATGACCCACACACTTCACAAAAACATCGTGTTCAACAATTGATAATATTATCACGAACATCAAACCAAATATATACACATCTGAAATATTATAAAGGTCATAAAGCAAGCAAAAAGTTCCTATTATAACAACCTGATAAATAAAGCAGATAATAAAACAAAAATGGCGTAGAACTTGATAAAACAGGAAACCAATACGAATCATCCAGCTTAAGGCAATATAGAACTTAAAATCGAAAATAATCAGATCTGCATTGACCCACATGCAATTGCAGAGATATTCAACTCTTTCTTCAACGATGTTGTAGATAAACTCCTTAATGCAAGGCGAAATGCTGCAAAGTTTTGAGACGAGCCCCATCCAATCCTACATGTCTCAAATTCCTTCTTTCTTACACCCACAGATTCGTATGAAGTAATTGCTATCGTAAATAAATTTAAAAACCGGAGTTCTGCAGGGCCTGATGAAATACCTGAGTTTATAATAAAGAGATGTATACATGCTATTGCTACGCCACTGTCTGATTTAATTAATGCATCATTTAATCATGGGCAATTTCCAGAACATTTAAAGTGGTCACTAATTAGACCACTACATAAAAAGGGGATAAACGTAATTGTGAAAATTATCGACCCATATCACTCTCAACTAAATTTTCCAAAATTATGAATAGTATTATGAAAAAAAAAGACTATTATCTCACATGAACAAAGCAAAATTATTTCTAACTCACAACATGGATTTCTAAAAAAAAGATCTACTACTTCTGATATCTTAAATTACATACAAGAAATAGTATCTGCTATTGACAATAAATCATATCCATTTTCAATATGTTGTGATTTAAGCAAAGCCTTCGATTGTGTTAATCATTCACTACTTTTATCGAAATTGTCTTCCTACGGGATACGGGGAACTACTAATGAATGGTTTTCATCATATTTAAAAAAATCGACATCAGTATGTTGAACTCACATACACGGATCAAATCATGCATAAACAAAAAATATCAACCAAACCCTCCCTTGTCAATTTAGGTGTTCCTCAAGGATCGGTTCTGGGTCCGTTACTTTTCCTCATATACACAAATGATCTTCCATTACATATGGACCAAAGGACTATGGTCTTGTACGCTGATGATACCAATATCTTAATTAAAGGCAGTAATGCTTCAGAACTGCAAGATAACATAAATGCTGCTTCCAATAAACTTGAAAAATGGTTGTATCATAATAATTTAATCCTAAATATCAATAAAACTAATTGTCTTTTTTTTCTTTCCTTCGTATACTGCTGTCCCAGCTTATCCCAAATTAACCATAAGTAACACCACCACAGAATGTGTCACAAGTACTAAGTTTTTAGGGCTATATATTGACGACATACTAAACTGGAAAACTCATATAACAAATCTATGTCGTACACTTTCATCTAATATCTTCATAATAAGATCTCTCTCAACTGTTCTAAATAAAAAGGCATTGATATCCTTATATTATGGTACATTTTATTCGAGAGCAAAATATGGTATTCTCTTTTGGGGATCCTCAAGTGAGCTATTGACAGTTTTTAGACTACAAAAAAAAGTTATTCGAATCATTACACACACATTTACGTGCGAGCTGCAGAAAAATTTTCAAGCACTTAAATTTGCTAACAGTTCCATGTTTGTACATATACGAAGTGTTAAAGGTGATAAAAAGTAACCTTGATGGCTACACTACACACTCTGATATACATAGACACGACACAAGAATGAAAAATAATCTTAGACAAATGTCCCACAGAACAAAAATTTTCGAAAGATCACCGCATTACTTCGGTATAGCCCTATACAATAAATTGCCACAAACTTTAAAAAACATTAAGGATATCAATACATTTTGTCGTGAAGTTAGGAAAATGTTGACAAACAAAATTTACTATACAGTTGATGAGTACTTGCAAGACTAACTATTATAAGAGAAAGAAAACAGGTGATAATGAAAGTGAATATATGTCGAAGTATTGCTACAAAATTTAATTTTCTATGTATTATTTGTATTCTGTGTATTTATTTTATGTATTCTTATTATGGACATATTCTATACCATATGTGCAAATGAGTACACTGTATTGGTCTAAGGAACGCAATACCCTGTTCAATTGTATTCTTAAAGCCTACTCTGAGATAAATATAACATAAATATGAGTGATCGCTACGTCCGTCTGTCTGATGACAACTTTCAACTCAGGAACTATTGGGGCAACGAAGGTGATGCATGTGTCGTTGGAAAGGCCTCGATGGCACGAGGTCAAAGACGCATAGATCATTTCCGTCTGCCTAGACCTATGGGCCTACCATTGACCTCTAACCAAAATCGATACTGGACTGATCGATACCATTAAAAATTTAATTAATATATGAAGAAAGTGAGTGGTGAGGACAGTTAATCTCGATCGTCCACTTCCAGTCTAAGCCAATATGGACGAAATTTTCAGTTCTAACTCTGCTTTTTACCCGTTATTGTGATCTATGTCTCAATTCTTGTACAAAAAATATAAATATTATTTACAGCAAATTCTATTACATGCGCAGTCCCGTATGTGTATAACTCAAAACTTAAGGGACACGGTGGCTCAGTGGCAGAGCGATCGACTTTGGTGCTTGGGGTCATCGGTTCGATCCTAGTTCATGCCATTTGGGCTTTGTGGTGGACAAATACAGTGTGCGTGAGTTTTCTCGGGGGGTTCCCTTTCCTCACACTTTCATGATTCCATCAATTTCCCCCATCATCTTCACGGCCAAGGCGTTATTTGTGGGAGGAGAAAGGGGTCAATTCTCTTGCACTTCGTGTGTTTTCCCTGGTACCTCACTCACCAATTTTGCTATGGGGGGAAAACCAGTGTGTTTACATCACGAACTTCAATGGGTGCGAGTACGCTTGGGCTTTTATTTTCCCTCTATCTCTTTCGAGGACCCTACTCACAATCTGAGCCAAAGTTGACTAAAGGAATAAATAAAATTCAAACTCAAAAATTAAGACATAAATCAAACACGGGAGGCCAAAATAAACGTAAAAAACTGAGATAGAGCTGAAAATTTGGCCCATACTGTATTAGACTGGAAGTTGTTGAACGAAGTTAAATGTCTACTCTGGTGTCTATTGTTTGACAGTAATCGATCACTTCAGTATCGTTACGTAAATCTAGATGGGTTTTACGTAGTGGTCAACGGCCGAGTTAGATTTTATTTTAATTATATACGATTCAAACATATATACAACTCATTGTAATAAGTGAGGTTAGGTAAAGTCAGGTTAGATTTCTTTAAATATGAATATCTGCGATGCAAACACCAAACATGCTTTTCATCTTATACGTTTATACGTTCTTTTCAGTTGCAAGTCTCAAGTTCACTCACTCCCTGTGATGATGTCACGGGATATTTATCCCCTAGTTTCTATTCCCGACAAGCCGTGACGTTAGCCAGAGCGCGGTTATCGACAGCACAAAAACAAATGTCGCATTAACATTTTAGCATACAATTTCGATACTAGCGACACTTGTGTCTAGATATGTCTTCTGCAATATTTCGTACCTATGTTGATTCTGCAACACTGTGTCACAAGACCTTATTACAGACAAGACAGCCTAGTGAATCAGATGGCACCACGAGTTCTTTTTGATACTGTATGGGTAATACACGGAGCTTCACTTCTAGTTTTATTCTGTGGTCAGTCCACGATCGGAAGTAGGTTTGTCGATCCAGGCTAGGGATGGTATCGAGACGAAACGAAACTGCATCAGTCTCGTTCTTGTCTCGAATTTTTGAAGACGGTCTTGGTCTTGGTCTCGTCTCGACCTGAAAATTCCGGTCTTGGTCTTGTCTCGACATGTTAGTCTCGATCTCGTCTCGAGAGTCTCGAAAGACGATAGAATTTAAAAAGTTGCTGTCTTTTGACTCATTTGAAATGGATACGCAGGTTTTTCGATTTCAGAACAAGAACAAAAATATTAATTTGATATTAACATAGTTTCTTACATTGTTAGTTTGGGGTTTAGATTAGAAATACAATAATATTCTTAAATAAAGAGAGAAAAAACATTACGATTTTAAAGTAATAAAGAAGCTTTAGTTAGTAAATATAGAATACCAATAAATACGATGGATGAAAATATTTCTATTATGGAAACAAATCCATGTTATACCACAAATGCGAAATGGAATACATTAAAGTTTTGCTATTTCTAAATTATATTCACATTGAATGAATAACTGTTAGGCTATTAAAGAAAAATAGTTTAAATTTTCTACCAGAGAGATTTATAGAAATAAGTACATACAGTATGTGACAAAAAAATTTAGTTATTGCAGAAAACTTTTGTACAGAAAATAATCACATGCAAAGATAATGGAAATACCTTTTACCGAGCTCCACACGAATTAATTTGTTTACGATACTGCTCTTGACAGATTAAAATAATCAATTCACATGTTCATATAGGCATGGATTACCATACATTAAATCAAAAAGAAAAGAGTGAAGCGTGTTCCCGGTATGTGCTGATTTCAAATAACAACGTATTGCGAATCTTCTAAACTTGAATAAGCACATTGGTATTTCAAAAAATATCTTGGAGACGAGTTCAAACCCGTATAGGTAATTTAGATTGAAGGAATGGGTCCTGAGAAACGGGGTATCCATTTCCGCCTAGTAATCTCGAACTCAGGAGTTACTAAGGCTACAAAGGTGGTTGTGGTTGAGATGCCGTTAAAAAGGTGAGACGAGTTCGAACCGGCATAGGTCATCCAAATAGGACGTCCGGTGCTTAAGCCTGGCGGTAGCTCATGTCCATAGTTCCACGACTGAGCTCCGACTTTCCTTATAGGTAGAAAAGTATTTTTTAAGAGAAAAAAAAGAATGTTAAATTATTTCCATCTATTCTAAAGTCCGGTCAGTATTGCAAAAGTCTTTCCACCTTTTTTTAAAAAAAAAATAAAAAGTGAATGGTGTAAGAAAAGGCCTATATTTGAATCTAGACAGTATAACTTCGTGACGTATACTTTAAGTCTTTACGGGATCAGTCTAGTAGAGGCTGATATAAATTTGAGAGTTCAACACGAGTAAAAGACTATCAGCAGGAAGAAAGCATGGGGACGAAAATTCGCAGAAGAAAATACATTTCTGTATTTACTCATCCTCGAATCAATCTCCAACACATTTATTTTATTCGTGAAAGACAAAAGAAAATAGTTCGGCATTGATAACTTGACTACTTATGTGACTCTTAGTCATATTTTTAAATAACAATAGAACATGTTAAATAATATTTTCAGAAAGGAACTAATTCTCATAAGACTCCTTCTATTATAAATATTATAAACAAAACCATTAAATTAATATTATCGACATTCATGAAAAGAAGATTTTAGTCCCGATCGAGACGAGAGTCTCGAGAGGTAAGTTCCGATCTCGTCTCGAAAAATAAATCTCATCTCGAGTAAGTCTCGATACATAGAGTCTCGGTCTCGTCTCGATTCCTAGATCTTAGTCTCGATCTTAGTCTCGGATTCGAGACGAGAACAAGACCAGTCTCTGTCTCGGTACCATAGCTATTCCAGGCATGGGATGTAATTCCGGTCCTGACAAGATTTTAAAAAAAATCTAGGCTAATAAATCCACAAGTCATAATACTACATGTGTAAAATACGCACAAAAATTAAACAAAACTGTTCTAGTAGTGATCGGAAGTAAAACAATTGTATATAAAAAGTGATCAATGCACTTTTTTTAATAGTGTAAGCGGTGGACTTAGTTATACTCCATTTTGTACCTTTCGTATGCATGCACGTAATGTACGTGTCTATGCGCTTGGCTTGAATCCAGAATCCGTGTTTGTAGCCAGTTAAGAACGAAATGCGTGGTTTCAAGCCAACAACTTACCTCAGAAGACATGTGGCACACATGGATGTACGTAGGAGATTCCAATTTGAGAAATTCTGTTGCACACACATTCACACACACACAAAAACAGTTTCTTCGTCCTATGTGATGAGCTTCATGTACAGTACAACCGTAGCATCATCATTCAGAAATGCATACGGCTCATAAACTCCCTGATGATAAGAAAAATGACCCTATAAGTTGTCAACAATCATGGTTTGCTGATGAAAAACTTTAAGTTCCATTAGAAAGCAGTCTTCCTATTTATATCATATATGAATCCTGTGTTTTCAGCATACAGTTAACAATATGCTGATATTAACTTTCAAAACTAGCATAGATTATTTAATTATAGGACATAATGTGTCAAAATTTAACATTCAAATTATTTTCTTTAATTGAAATACAACGGAAGAAAAGTTTAATGTTTTTGCACTCAAGAAGTAAAATATACCCGGATGGGCAAAAGTAGTGTACCTATAGTGGAAGGGGAGGTCTGAAAATGATCCCTTTAACTTCGATGGTCTTTTACAGCGATGGTGTTGAATGTGAAAAGATAATAAAAAGTCTGTTATATTGTACTGGACCTTGACTTTTCTAGAAAAAAATCATCAGATATCGATAGTATTTAAAAAAATATTTTGAAATTTATTTTAAAAAATGTTGCAAAGAATAATTTTGGAAATACCATGAGTCAAACTGATCCTTTTGTGTGAGCAAAATGAACCCTCGGAATCACTTTATCTAGTTTAAATCTAAAGGTAAGGTTTTTATAGAGCAAACCCAAAAATATATTAGCTACTAACATAAAAATACAAGTGTGCATCATTCTTACACGCAGGGAAGTACTCGAATAATTTCAGTTATTTGTATAATAAAATTTTT
This sequence comes from Lepisma saccharinum, assembly GCA_022664845.1. Classification (NCBI taxonomy): domain Eukaryota; kingdom Metazoa; phylum Arthropoda; class Insecta; order Zygentoma; family Lepismatidae; genus Lepisma; species Lepisma saccharinum. The sequence goes on from JAGDQP010002860.1 coordinate 82,213, forward strand.
GTAACAAATATGAATTTTGAAGTAATATTTTTGTTTACTTTGTCTATAACAAATTGATTTAGGTAGCACTGATTTTTTCTTTAAAATATAATAAATCATATTTTTCATGAGAAAATTTCTCACTGTAAATTGTATTTTCTGTGTATATAAATTACTTTTCGGAAACCAAAATTTTGCAGAGCAATACAAAGAAAAAATATCGTATTTAAAACATACAAATTCTGCTAGGTTTGACGATTAAATTATTTAAGCTTTTTTCATCTTTTTTTAATAACTTCGTGAACTCTATGTCTATGAACCTGATACATAATAATTAACGATTTATCACATGTTCCTTAAGAGGTCTCAGTACTCCCGGCCCGCTCCCACTTTTCTTAGATTTTTAAAAATAACGGACGAATGACGAGCAACAATATTTTAGAAAGCGACCTTAATAGTGATTAAGAATACCTATTGTGTGAATTAACCCACAATTTCAAAGTGTTTGTTGAATACCTGGATTATTACGTCATACTTTACGTACTCCCAAATTTCTCACCTAAATAAAGCTGTTTCAAAATTTCAATTAGTTCATTTGGAAGGCGCTGACGCATATTATTGGGATCGCCTATAAAAAAATCAGTATTATTTCTCATTTTCCCGGATTTAAAAAAAAAACATTTGGGCGGAGTGCTGAGGTTTCTTAATGTTTACACACTATTCTGGTTTATTCCTTAATACAACAGCTGGAGACAAAATGATCCCCTGATGACCATTATGGATCATTTTCCTGCTGCTATCACTTCGTACGCTGTTATATATCCTTACAATATAGTTAAAGTCAACGAACTCATAATACTTTCGCATTTTCACAAAGGAACCTAGTTGTATATACAAGTAATACGAAGTATATGCCATTAATACTTACAAGGAAACTGTCTCCGGTGGGACACGAAAATTAGCACGACACTTCCACAGTGAATTGATTATGTGTTCATGATCCAAGTGACACATCATGTCAATGTACAATTATTTATTACAAATTTACAAAAGTATGAAAGCCAACTGCCATTTTTAGTATAAAAGAGCTTCTGGAAATATCACTATGATAAATTTAAACGTGCTATCTCATGTTTTGTGATCCAACAGCACCCAACCTCTGTGATGAATACTTCAATGCTGTCAATGTTAGATCAACATTACGCGTTGGGAACGGGAAACACGTGGGTTCGAACCCCGCTGCCAAACATCGTGCCTGAAAATTTACAGTTTCTATCAATTTCACGAGTCGAATGTTGAGTTGGTACCATAACTAAAGGCCTGGCAGCTAACTTACACTCAGGCACGATGGTTGGCAGCAGGGTTCAATGGCAGTTGGAAGATGATGATGAGAGAGAGAGAATGATAAGATAAGATAAAATGAAGTGTATGGGCGGTAACAGCACTATAGTGCCATATATGGCTTACGCCCGTTCCGACGAGAAAGAATGAAACTGCGCGAGTAAGAAGACTAGCAGGCGACTTCTGCAGCCTGCGCAGAGGAGCGAAAGTCATGCGCACCACCTTACGGACATACTGTAGAGATTTCCTGCAATTTAAACCACATTAATTTCCGAAACGAACAAACAAAATGCTGAGTGGAGAAAGAACGTGCATTTGAAAAGTAGCATCAACTATAGTGTAATTCAAGGTAAAATATTCAACGTTCTCGAACAAATGTTAACGTGCTGTAATTTCGCTATCTAAACGTATGTGAACCAGACTTGGGTTTCAGAGAGAGACAATGAGGAATTTAGGATATTAACCAATACACACCTGATTGTAAACGGACCCCAGATGCCTGCCAAATTAAGCGAACATCATATCCACTTCACTCATGTTTCCACTAAATAACAAACCATTGACATACTGAAGGTACACTAATCACATTCACACACACTGAAGAAAAGGGCATTAGAGCCACAGATTATTATATTTATTTTTAATTCAAAAAACGAAATAAAAGAACCACTGCACATCATATAACACAAAATCACCTAACACACTCATGAACCACCAAAAGTTTCACGTCTTCGCTTCTAATTTCACCCAATATGGACGGAGAAATGACTGCCAGCAAAAATATTAATACTCAGCTTTCACCTTGCTGAATTTTGAAGAAGGATTGATATATTTCATCAGACGAGGTTGCTTTCGATTTTTATAAACTTTCAATCCTGGGCTGCATCATTATTTACTTCATATGTGCAATTTTCGAGAGCAGCCGGTTTCAGTGCAGCTTTTACAAGTCGACGGCCATAACAGTACTGTCTGATCGGCAACAGCCAATCAGAGACGAGGATCGAATCAGAAACAAAAAGCGAAAGGGGGTGCGGCTTAACCACCTAAATTTCTCAACGAAATAAATCAACAATCAGATCTTTAAATTTATTTATGAGGATTTAAAACTAAAGAAAAAATGTTGAAGAAAGTAATGCAAAGAATAATTAAGTAATAAAATGAAGAAACAATAAAGAATAAATCCCGCCAATACAACAATGAGAGAGATAAAGAAAATGGCTCGGCTTCTTTGACATCTGGACAAATAAAACACTTTGAAGTGAGCCAAAATATCACCGACAAAGCACGAACAAATATAAAAAGAAGACACAAATAAGGGAGAGAGTAAGATATGTCGTGACCAACCAGTCGAGGGTCACTACATATTTTTTCTTGATTTTCGCCAAGTATGCCATATTCTTGGGTAACATCCCATGCTTGAAGACATAGTTTTCTGTCTTGTTGATACATTCTATTTGATAGTTTTTCCTGGCCGCTTGGAGTAGATTTTGTATAATTTGGTCAGGACTCTGTATTTCCGTTTCACTTGTTTCTGAATGTACTTTATTTGAAATTACCTGTCTATATTTCGTTAACTTGACGTTGTTGGTTGAAAATATGATCATATTCAGAAAATTAAATTTACTCTTCCGAATAATGTTATAGGCTTGATCACACTGGTTTCTCATTCTTTTGTATTGCTTATCATTGAGACATCTTTGCGCTCTCATATAAATATCTTTAAGTAGCTACTCGGAATTTGTGTTTCGTTTTCTTTTTCTTCCTTCACATACGTTCTTAAATTCAACTTCTTTGATTTCTTTGACAATTTCTTCTTGACTGACATTCGATTGAGATTCTTCCGTTTTCTTCTTGGTTCCTTGGGTTTATATCACTATTTTGAGTAGTTTCTCGAAATTCTTTAGATTGTTCAGCACTCACAGCATTTAATTGTAAACGTTCGATTTTGTCATAATGTTACTCTTGTATCTTCAGATCTATTAAATTGTCGATGCTTATCAACTTCCAGACAACCCTCGATTGTTTTTTTCCACTTCCTTTGGAATGTTATTGAGCTGTACACTCGAGACATCACTAAAAGAATGAGGATCAAAACCTGAATTCTGTTAGCATGGAAGTTTCTCTATTCCTCCACTTGATTGATTCTGAACATCTTGTATTCTGTCGAAGGCAGTAATAGTACTTTTATCTTCCGTTAATTTAGAAACTTTAGAAATTTTGTCTGATAATACAAACAACTTCTGAACATCTTCTGAAGAAGTCCCTGCCTGTTTCTCGAATTTACTTACATCAGAACATAAATCATATTTTTTTAAATTTTCTTTAGTGTTACTATTTAGAATTATTTGTTTATATAGATCTTCCAAACTTCCTACGTTATCACAAAGCCATTGAACATTTAACTCAACGCACTTAGCCAGTTTATTTCGTATATAAACAGGCAATATTTTGTAGATGAAAAGAGCAATTGCTTTTTTCCGAAAGCTTGGCATCTATATTTTCAAAATTTATATTCTCTGGATTTGTTTGGCAAAGTTTTTCACTTTACACCACTTAATGGTAATGCGTCGATAGTTTTTTTAATCTTTGTTCAACTTCGTAGTCATTTTCCGAACTTGGAACATCAATTGATTTACTTGCGGTTTGCTGAATTCTCTGCAACATAATATCTGGAAACGTATTTGAAAATTTACACCTTTCCAATTGCTTATACAGATCTCTGATTTGAGACACATGTAATTTTAAGTCTGTTTGCTGGGGTTCTAGTACCATCACATAATCTGGACGCTTTTCTTTATAACCCTTTTGTTTAAAAAAAATTCTCTCTATCTTTCCCCTCAGTTATTTGTTCTGCATACGATACGTCATCTTCCTTCTGAGATTTTGCTGCTTCCGTCGTTCTTGATCTAAATTCGAACTTCTCTTCCTGTTTGTGCTTCTACTTCTAAATTCATCATCGCTGTTTCTTCCTGACCTATCGGCTTCTGACGTAGACTTTTCGATGCCCCTTACGCCAGTTGCCAACGCCTCACGATTGGTAGCCATTTTTCTGGAATGCTCCTTCTGTATCATAAAATATAAATATGTCGTTTTCCTGGAATGGACATCTTAACGTTGTTGCTGCTCGGCTTCAAAATTAATATCTCAGGATGTTGTGGAGTCCTTTGGGACTTTCGGTGTAAAATGGCGTCCTTAGCATCTAGCGAGAAGTTGGGATAGGTGCCCCAAGTCTGTTCCACAATGGCGGCTACCGGAACTTACATAGAACTTGCTTAAAAGAGCTATTATGCAGCATTAGAGCGCTTCGCACCAGGCACTGGTGCTGATAATAACTTTCATCTTTTAGCATACGAAGAACAAAGGTCGAATATCAAAAAAGTATGTATTTATTCCTTACGAACGATCAGACCCAATACAAAATGTGGTAGTTCTTGTTACATATACCGAACATGAGTATTTATTTTCCCCAGGAACATAAGTAATTGCATTCAACTTGGTCTAACAGATAACAAAATATAACTACTGACAAAATATTAAACTACAGAAGACTTTCTTAATTATTTAAACGTTCATGCCGATATTACATGTGTTAAAACAAAACAAACGTTCCGTTTAACATCACACTATATCCTGTAGAACACTAACAAGGTGTGCTGCCATCTGTTGTCCTTTTTCGGAATTATCTAAAATTATACAAAAACCATCAGCTGCAGCCTGCAAACGTAAAAGCATAATAATGTTAATAAAATAACTTTGTTTTAGTCTTTTAACCCTTTAACTAACTTTTGAAATGAATAAATATAATAATAAAACGGACTATGTGCTAGACACATAAGTCATATCAAAAGATTAATCTGTGAACTTGTGAAGTATATTTTTCTCTTCCTAAAAGGAAACTATGGCTTTCCTGAACACCAAGGGGTAGAATATTATTACATATTCTATATTTTAGAGTGATTGAAATAATTTAAGAATAATGGTGTTGCGGAACGTGGCAACAGAGGCAAGTGCCGCCACTGATCAGATAGCAAACCAGAATGCAGTTTTGACTGGTTTATGCACGGACAACTGTAGAGAAGAAATTATTTTTGTTTGCTGGTATGCAGCCTTCATCCTCTGTTTAATCACGTGGGATTGTTCATCCCTTTTGAGTATAAATGTAAGTCATTAACACCCTCCTCTAGTAGCGGATGTTTTTGTTAAGAACAAAAGAGTTGTGAAAGTCTTCTTAACTGCACTGAAATTCAGGAAATAAATGAAATTGAAGATTTTGTTGAGCGAATAAATAAAAAACAAAAGTAAACGTGAATCACGAGCTAGCTAGAGTTATTATGCTTGTGATTTTTTGTGCTAATACATTACATTGCACTTATTTAAATGTGTTTTCCTTTTAGTTATAGCTTAATCATTGCGTGAGGGGTTGTTTTTTGCTTCCACTATTTAGGACCACGCACAAAATATTGCAGTTTTTAACGTAATGCCCATTGCATGCCAATAATTTTCTTTAATACTGCATGTTTTGGTTCATTCGAATTTTGGATAATTCGGGTCTTTTTCGTATTCCCTTGGAGTTCGAATTAAAAAGAGTCTACTGTAGTTGTAATATATATTCGAAACCTGTTGTGCTTATTTCATAAAACAAGTGAGAATCAGTGAGTAAATCCTTTCTTTACGCTTTCGAAAGTAGCAATAATCTGTTTCCATTCATGCCTCGATATAACGATAGGCCTATTCTTTGATCTGCAAAAAAATTTACAACTGTGATCGGCTTTAATTTCAAGATAAATCTATTTAAAAGAGAAAGAAATTTATATAATAGACCTAGACTTTATTAATAATAGAACTATACTCACTCTATTAGTCGCTTAAATTTTATAGACCATAAATGAATCTAGCCCAGTATTTTATTTTCTACTGTAAATACAAAAAAGGCATCACTGTGATATCCATTTGTTCCACAATCTGAGCAAAGCAGCGTGGAATGGTTGTTTTAAAGAGAAGTTTGGCTCTGGTGCAAAATATTTGTTTGGCTCGCTCTCAAATCCAAGTAGAATACTGACAGTTTGTTTATTCCTGTTTTGTACAGGGCCTCTGGAGAGAGAGACATGAAAACACGCAAAGTATGAGGACATTACACTTTTAGGCTTAGAAAAAAATAATGCCTATTTTAAAATATCTCCTTTATGCTTATTGGTTAAGCAGGATTTTGTTTAGAAGATGCGTTTCTTGAAATAAAATCTAATCTCTTTTCCCAATCCCTACTTTATTTTATTTATTTATTTATTTATAGTGTGTAATTCAATTTTAACAGAGAATTATTAGCCTAAACGTAACAAATGATATTAAGAAATAAGTAACGTAAAATTAGAAATAAACAAATATAGAACACCGTTAATCCTAGCTAATTACCACCCAGGCCTGTTCGGATTAGCGAAAATACAGATTTTTGTGGACTCAAGACTGAAACATGTATTACAACTTGCGTATATATTGTTTATCAAATACTCTGTAATAATAACTGTAAGTGAAGAAGGATTTGGACTAAAACATGCAGAACATCCTGTATATTCAAGATTTTAAAAAGTGATATTGAAAAGAAAGGGGTGAAAGGACACGCATTTGACAGTGAAACAATCGCCAGACGTGTTTTGTACTATTCGGGATAATAAATGACAGTAAAATACAAATTAGGATTTATCATGTACTTTTTGACCTTGTTCGGATGATCAGGATTTTCGGATTAACAGGGATCATCTTATACTATTGCTAATCTGAAGTTCATGATCTTAGTCCAAAAATTCCCAACCTTTATACATTTGTGAAAGCATGTACTCGGAAGTTGATTTCTGGGGAAGGGAGTCTGAGGTCTGTCTGGATGTGAAAATTACGTAAAATGCACATCATTTTACAAAATATTATACGAATATCACACAAAAACTTGATTTTGGAGGGGGGGGGGGGGTCCGGACCCTCATGACCCCGTCTGCGTACGTCCCTGTCTTGAGAATGTGGTAAGAATTTTGGAACTTTTTTTTTATAAATTGATTTTTCAAAGAATCAATTAGGAATATATAACAGGAACGTATAAAATTCTTATTAGAAAACGAAGTACTCGATTATAATTAATTTTATTGAAGGATAATATGTATAGAAGCGCATGAATAAACGAAATTCGGTAACCATTTTCATTTTTTTTCTAAGCTTAATACTACTACATCTTCCCGTAAATTTAGCTTCGAAACTTTTGTAGGATATAAACTTTACATCATGTAAAGCTTCAATTCGTCTCTGTACACCTTTTAATTGTATGGAGATAATTCAAACATCAATGCAGATTCCACGAACAGGAAAATGCTGACCATTTTAATAATCAAGTACTGCTGACATTAGAAAATCATCGACGGCTCTGTATCGATGTAGTTAAATCGCCGGAACATTATCATCGTTCGTATATTTCATATAATATCAAAGAAACGTGTGCTGCCATCTGTGGAGTGAAGTGAAAAGTATGGTTGTATCAAGTAAAAAAAGTAGTTCATTCATATATTTGTGCTTTCTTATCCTTATTCCACTCAGTATTTATTATCTAATACCTACGTGAGGAATCTTACCCTCACAAAATCCCGAGGAATTAAAAAGTTTTGCTGGATACTTTACAGAAACGAACATTCAAATCCAATGGAATAAACGTACCACTTATTGGCACTTTTAGACCCCTGTCGTTTTGAAACTTGTAGTGCAGATCTATTCAGGCTTGATTTTTCTGTTCATGCTAACTGTTATCCTATAGTAAACTCTTAAATTCTTCCCGAAATTTTTATTGTACAGTGAAACAATAAAAATTCAGAACATGTATTTTTTTTTAAATTATTTTATTCTTCAAAACAGCAAAATGACCTATTTTTTGTCACCCTCTGACCAGTCGTTGGCCCCCTTCATACCCAGTTATTGACACTTACGTTCACTATACGTTTTCTAGACTTGAAGATGTGTACCAGTTAGTTATTGGTACTACTGAACCTAGTTGGTGGCACCCCTACCAAATATTTGTTCCTGTGAAGCAACATCCTACGTGAAAATACTAGCGGTCATATTTTTTTGTCTTAAAGGTAGAATCTTAGATATCTGATGGATTATGTTAGATATCTGATTTTTTTTTAAAAAAAAAATAATTATTTGTCCAGATGCCAAATAAATGGTCACTGTAGAAAATGGCATACCAGTTATTGGCACCCTATAGTAGCAACAACTAGTTTGCATAATTCACATAATGATGCATGCTAAGTAGTCTCTAAACGTTCTTCTAGTTGCTAAAGGAGGAAACCTCAATAATAATTACAATATACCAATAAATAACTAAAGAAAATGAATGTACAGTCCTTAGCTTATCTGCTTAGATTTCGATAGGTTAACTCTGTAACTTAACGAAGCCTTCTTGAAATTGTCACCTTAACCTCAAAGAGGTGTTGTTTTATGTGCAGAACTTATTAAAGAAAGTATAAGCAAACTGTCGGGAATAATATCAGTTTTGCCAAATTATTTTTGATCTTAGTTTTTTGAGGAAAAATCTTGGGAGTGCCAAATTCAGGAACGTGTACCCTATTTTGTACTCTATAGACTTGTGGCTAGCCACAGGAACGGCACCTTGTGCATTAGCGCAGGAACGGTGGTTCAGTTGGTAGAGCGCTGACCTCTGGTGCTAGGGGTCGTCGGATCGGTCCCTGCTCATGCCATATGGACTTTGTGGTGCACAAACACCGTTTTCTCGGGGTGTTCCCGTTTCGTCACCCTTTCTTCATTCCACCAATTAATCCCATTATCGTCCATGTGGCTGAGTCATAGTTTCCTAAAGGCCTTAAAATTAATTCAATTTAAATTCATCTGACTGGTATCAGATCACTGAGAATGCTTACAATAAGAATAAGTTTGCAGTGGTTCACATGACTCAACGGGATTTTGTTTTAACGCCAGCTTTGGAAAAAGCAGCGTCTAATCGCAAGAAAAATGAGTTTCATCTTCTGTATCTTTATTACAAATCTAATGGCTGCAGTACAGAAGATCTGACCCCACGAAAATATTCTATAAGGAGACGATTAATCCTGATATACCTTTCGATGAATTGGATATCATAGGAGGAAACAAAGGACGACCGGTACATCTGCACAGCCTTCAACAAGAACCACTTTACAAAGAATTTCTAGTCATCAGCAAGATGTATCTGGTTTCATTGATATTGCCGATTTGTTTTCCATGATTATAACTATAGTGTTCGATTTGCCGGGAGGATGCCGGGAATTTTCCCTGGTACGTGAGGATTTCATCTCCGGTTGTTGATTCCGAATATCATCCTAACCAGAGATAAAATCTTTGTATTTCTACCCAAACAGGTAGTATGTTAAAACTAACCAGCAGCCCCTTCGTAATTTATAACAAATTGAACACTCCTTATAACACAAAACCGTTCATTTGCGGGGTGCCTTGTTATTGTCTACATACTCTTCTGTTAGAAAATGGTTTGGATGGCAAAGGAGTGTAAGTCAATAATCACTTGCCTACGATGTTTTTTATACTAAATACAAAAAATACTACGAATATTCTAGCGTTATTCCTATAACGAGTCTCCAAAGATAAACGTGTCGCTATATAGGCATATATCTATAATACTTGTAGCATTTCCTGTAAACTTATTTGTTTTCAAATTAAATCACAGTATCTCGACATTACTACCAACATCACTTTCCCTTCCTTCCCTTCAATTGTGCGATATGTCACTCAAAATACAGGCATTCTCTGGATATATTCTGAAACTTTGCACTTTCCGGGATAGCAACACAACGGGCGCACAATAGCACTTTGTAATTTTTGTCGGATTTTTCTATATCAATTTTAATAAAACTATCAATATCTCAAAATGTACCCAAAGTGACTTACATCACTTTCCCATCCAACGACTCATAAAAAGATAAAATGAATTGTATGGGCGGTAACAGCACTATGGCTTACACCCTTCCAGGCCAACGGCTCATGTATGTGTGACTGGGAATAGATAATCTAAAGCAACGATCTCCAACAAAAGATAGCAGCACTATCTCCGTATATGTCTAATGTATTCTTATCGTGGTACGAAATTTCCTTGCTGCTCATATAAATTCATGCTTAGAGAGTTCAAATTTTCAGGGAAGAAAGTTCATAACCAATTCAAGAGCATGATCGATGCCGATTTTGTATTTTCGTTTTCCTTCATTGTTGAAATCGCTTCATTGTTGTTGTGAATATCGAAACCTATAACAATGAAGCTCTTTCAACAATGAACAAAAAAGAAAATTAAAAATCGGCATCGATCATGCTCTTGAATTGGTTATGAACTGTCTTCCCTGAAAGTTTGAACTCTTTAGGCTTGAATTTGTAGGAGCAGCAAAGAAATATCGTTTAACAGTGAAAATACATTAGACATATACGGAGGCAGTGCTGCCATCTTTTGTTGGAGATCGTTGCTTTAGATTATCCTTAAGCCAAGCAAGTTTAGGATACAGAAAAGAATTTTCAAAATCTTTTACATGAAGGTAATAAAGGAAGCTAACCTAAAAGCAAAGGTTGAACTACTTTGATGACCACTGCATGCTCTTTGCTGGATCAGTGCCCAAATTAAGAATTGTAAGATGTGTCTGACAGCATTGCCTCCTGCAAATAATTTGGAGACCAACCAAATAACCGAGCAACTGCAGACAAACAACGATAGCGATCAGGCAGGTACGACTAAAGTTTACGGGGTCTTTCAAACATGGACGATGACATTCCTAGATGAAAACAAGAAGTGGTGTCTCATTTTCGTGATCATAACAGTTATCGTGATAGGTAAAACAAAAACCTGGGGATGAAATATTAGAAAAAGCAGCGTAGAAAGAAAGAATAGAACGAAGAGTAATGAAGATGAGATGTACAGAATGATTATAAAATGGCGCATGCGAAGTAATCTACAAGAAAGTCCAACTGCAAATAAATTAAATCCACTAAACATGATTGAACGCTAACCGAACGTGCCTTAATTCTTCGATTTAGCCAGGATTTATCATGATTTGACACGTTAACAACAATGTTAACCACAAATGGACGCAATTTGTAATGTAAATTAGTTTAAAAGAAGGGGATATTCGGAAAGTAACTTCCGGTGAGACGTAAAAAGATAAGTAAGAGTAACAGAAGGATGTCAAAATACACAAAAGTCATGTTAATAACTCTGCTGGTTCTCCTCAAAGTTTCATCCGCATTCATGCACTGGTTTAAATGGTGCACCAGTGCTTTTGACTAGCGTCTGAACATAGAAAGTCCTAGTTTCGAAAGCACGATTTAATCGCATGTTCAACAAAAAAACACCATACCTGACCTTACCTAACATCCACGTGCCCTTGATCACTAATTTTGTTATTAATATATAAGAGAAAAGTTATAAGAGAGAAAATGCAACCAATATTCCAAATTGGCAACTGGAAGTAGCTGATCGGCAGTCCTATTTACTGTTTAAGGAGTAATGCGCCTGCGCGAGAATGGCCCCGCCTTAATAGGACTTCCTTAGTTGAGACACTACTGTGCTTTTGTATCCCCTCTTCAAAGAAAGTTGCCGCCTGAATGGTAAGCCTCATGATGGTCATGAGTTCGTTGCTCTCGAAACCTTTTCTGTACAGAAACTGACTCTCATGAATTGACTGACTTCCATACACAAAACACACACACGCTATCAATTGAATTTCGGCCGCGTCCAGTCCACCAGTTTGAATGAATCCAATGACAGAGCGAACTTCGCACTTGGTGGATCTTCGATTTCACTGGCCATGTTAAACGTTGAAGAACTGAACGTGATCGAAATTAATCGGAAATTGTGTGTGTTGTGTATTAAGATGTGTTTATGAATTATGAGAGTCTGTGAACTCTGTAAAGAATAAGTCTCGAAAGTTTTGAGAAGAAAGAACTCATGTCCATGATGAGGCTTACCTCATTGGCGGGAACTTTCTTTGAGGAGGGATACAAAAACTGGTGCTTCGTTCAGACCAGTGCATGAATGCATGGAGCGACGTATGAGCGTAACTTTATATCTTGACATTCTTGTGTTACTCTTGTTTATCTCTACATCTCATCACAGGTAACTTTCCAAACAGCCCTCGTACAACCTATGCTTTCAACGAACATTCGACCAATGTCCACGATGCATTAAACTTTTAAAATGTGTTGAATTTCTTTCAATCTTTGCACAGGAAACATTTAAATAGTATCCAACTTTATTTGTTAAATAAGTGAAGAATGTGCCTAGTTCTAATTATACTCCCAAAAAGCGGAATGACATTCGTCCATAATGGATTTTCAATTTTTAAAGTATTATGGTTACATTACCTTCGAATAATGGAATTTTATTAATACCTTAATACCTGACCAACATCGGATAAGATTTTAATGGTAGACAAAATAATAATAATAATAATAATAATAATAATAATAATAATAATAATAATAAAATAAAAGCCATGCTCTGGAGAAACCGCAAAAACTGTCAAGGGAAACGAATAACTGGAATTTGCTGATCGGAATCTTCTGCTACCGGGAGAATTAATTCACATCTCTATAAAATTGAAAGTGAGTATGTTTGCGTTATTATCACGCGAAAAGTGCTTGACCGGTTGAAATTATTTTTCGCACATGATCAGACACTGAACCGGACTGGAAAGTTATCATATTACTTTGATTCTAAAATTATTATCTTCAGAGATAATTTCGTCCATCTCCGTTATCATTGATTCCAATGGCTGTGGTAACAATAATCGAAAATTTAAAAGCAAAGCACGCGGCAACCCACACTACAATGTTGTTCGACGGGTTGACTACCTCCAAATGGTCAAATTTAGCATGACTATTAATTCATTAACAATGGCTATCTTAAGTAACACGCCCCTAGGGAGGGGTGGGGGTGAGAAGGAGTGACATGTAAAATAATAGAAAACGACTGATATTAGTGTCGAAACCATAGTTTTCGGGGTCGCTGAGATGAATAGTAACACTCCCGATGCCGCATAAGTCCAACTTCAGTCCCTATCGACATGGGGGTGTGACAACAAATTTTCTTCACCCCGCACCAACGGGCGGGCAAATCAGTTAGTGTTGAATAATCAGATAAAATTAATGTTAGGAACGGGGTAACTATTGACCTCGATCTAAAACGTTACTGAACTGCTAGATGAATTTACAAATTTAATGAGTATATAAAACCAGGAAGCTGAGGATCAATCGTCCACTTCTAGTCTGATCTAATATCAAGTAATTTTCAGTTCTAACTCAGGTTTTTAAGCTTGTTATCGCTGTGCGGCACGTTTCTTTAAAAACAATTATATCTTAATGCTTGTAAATAACATGAACATTATTCATAGAATATGTTATTATGTGCACGTGTATAACTAAAGAATGAAGTCTTAAATTTAACCAAAAAAAACCTGGCGTACTGAAAGTTTTGCACATTTCGGATAAAAACGAAAATAGATGAACGAGGTTAAATGTTTACTCTCGCGTCTATCTTTAGATTGTAATCGAGCACTCCAGTACCGTTACGTGCAGCTCAATGATCCCAATACATTAAGATGAATAAAGCCAACATGGATACTTACAGGTTTATTCAAAAATATGAAGATTGGTGGATGAATATTCATATTAGTCGATAAATAAATATTTGAACCTGAACCTAAAATGCCTAAAGGCCATAAACACGTTCAAATTAAAACTAAACAAATATAGCTACATACTGAATGCCACAGAGTATTGGGTATTGAGCTAAATGTCCAACTTCTTAAACTCATCAAAAGTCCTCTTTGTTAGTATTTCTTTTGTTTTCGTTAAATTTGTTTCCCTTTGATCTAATTGAATGCGTTTAGTGTCCTGCAAGTAAAATAAACTGCGATCAAAAAGCTATGTGAAGAGCGGAAGAGCTGAACGTGGTCCAAATAAAACCACTGAGCAATGTGGGTTAGTTGAAAGACCAACAGCAAAACAGCAATGAAAGATATTCCGGTAGAAGAAGGAAAGGAACAATAAAACCTGAGTGAATTGTGAGTGGCAGACACTAAAAACAATAAACAAATTGGTCTAAAGAAGATAACAAAGAATGTAATGATTACGAGCTGTAAAATTTCACTTTTGAAAAAAAAAAAACTTTCCCACATTTTGTCGAAAGTCGGAGATTCGATGGATCCTAATTGTTTATAACCAATCTAGCTGAGTTATAGTTCTGAACCGAATGCGGTCAGTATCGTTGACATGGTGGATGTTAGAAAGGGGATAGGGTATGATGTCTACATTCAAAATGTGCATGGGAGATAATATTCTGAAGAGCATTGACTACAAGCCAACTGCAAGGAAGCTTCAGCCCTTCAGACGTTCATGTTTGTCTCTACGGGTTTCCAAAATGTTATAATTTGTATTGCAATGTTTATTCTATTTAAGACTTATTAGTTCAAAGATTTGTAATGGGTAATCCTCGATTTACAGCAGATTTTTCTTGTGTTTAAACGTGAGTTTCCTTGAAAATATAAACAAATTTATAATTTTTTAACAATTTTAATTACCGATTTTATTGCCGCAGTGTCTGGGGTAGAAGGTCATACATTGTTTCGCCCAGGTTCTACGATCAGCATCAGATCTACGAAATACTGAGCCCAGAGAAAGGTTATTTTGTCTTTCTCACTCCTTAAAAATCAAATTTACATCTCCCCAAATGCTCTCAACCGGCTGTGCACCGGGGCAAAAGTCCCGTTTCCCCCCTCATAGGTCATGGGCTGCACAAAGCTGTCTGGCTTAGTCCATAGCTGCCTGTCTGGTTCCATAAACAAGTGGAAAAGTAAAGTTAGTTCCTTGCTACTTCCATCCAGTGGCGAATCCAATATTTCCGTGAGGAAGGGCGCAGGTGGAATGGACCTTTGACAGTTTAGATATTTTCCCACTAAGTGTTTTTTTCTTTAAGTATAAATTGATCGTATTTTTTATCCTCATATTAGGGTTTTTTATCATAGAATATGACACTGGTATTCCCCAACAGAAGATATTTCTAGATAAGTTAGATTTGCCCGGAAATAAATCGAAGCTATTTCTAAGATAAATTGTTGAATCAATGCTGTAAAAAGTGAAGTATTTGCCCTTAGGGGACTCATCCCCTCTCTGGATTCGTTACTGCTTCGCTCTGCTCTCTTTAAATGAACCTCTTTTAAAAGTTACTTCCATGAAAGGTCTGATACCTCTTGGACATCCTGTTGTTCGTTGTTAACGAGTCATGATGTTCTTCTATGTTTACTTGGCAACATAGTTGGTATCCATATTTCATGTCCATAAGGAAAGCATTCCCTAATTTTCAGTTTTATAATAGAATGCAGAGAGAATGTTGACGTCAACAGAAGAAAATGGTACGCAACGAACACGACAGTTATTTGGAACCTATTGTACAAACTTAACGAAACATTCCTAGGTTCGTGTAAAAGAGCTTCGATTATCCTCTAAGGAATCTTCAAAGCAACATCCTACACGAGAATTTTATCTAAAGTTTTCTCATTACCCCTCAGAGATATTTTTATTCCAGAGCTCCACAATCTACAAATAGATTCTTTGTTAGTTGTAAGAACCGCCACAGTTTTTGTGTTTACTGAACGAGTTCGGCTTTGAAAAAAACAAGAGAGCGCTTTACAGTTTTAGGTATTCTACTCCATTGGCTTTAACAAAGTGAATTGAGGGGCTCAGAGTTTTCAATGCAAATGTCGTTGAAAAATAAAAAAGTTCATGTTACGAAATATTTCTGATATAAACTGCGCATATTCTGTGTCACATATATTTATTTCGTGCGATGAACTTCAACATTTTTTTATATGCATCTGGTGTAGTAAAAAGTAATCCATTATTTTGCCAATAGATAGCTTCAGTGATCTGTATCTCGCGTTATATAAGTCCGATCGGGTTCAACGAGATGGTGTTCAAACGATGAGATTGCGTACTACAAACACTGTTTAGATAGTTGTGATGAGTTGACTCAGTGTTGTGTGAGCGCGCGTCAAAATGGACACTAGCAAAGAGAAAATACGCTATATTTTAAAGTTTTTCTTCGATAAAGGAGAAAACGCAAGCCAGGCGGCTGCAAATGTGAATAGTGTTTATGTTCCTGATACTGTAACAGCTAATCACGCGCAATTTTGGTTTCGTCGATTCCGTTCCGGTAATTTTTACGTCAAAGATGTACCACGCACTGGAAGGCCACGTGTCGAAAATGTCGATAAAATCATGGACATTGTCGCGTCCGACCGTCATGTAAGCACTGTTTCGATTGCCCAAGAGCTAAACATTGCACAAAAAACCGTGTGGAACCATTTGCATAAGGCTGGATACACAAAGAAGCTTGATGTATGGGTGCCACACGAGTTAACGCAAAAAAACCTCATGGACCGAATTTCCATCTGCGAATCGCTGCTGAATCGCAACAAAAGCGACCCATTTCTGAAGCGGTTGGTGACTGGTGATGAAAAGTGGATCACTTACGACAACGTCACGCGAAAACGGTCGTGGTCGAAGCGCGGTGCGCCGGCGCAAACGGTGCCCAAGCCAGGATTGACGGCCAGGAAGGTTTTGCTGTGTGTTTGGTGGGATTGGCAGGGAATTATCTACTATGAGCTGCTCCCCTACGGCCAAACCCTTAACTCGGAACTATACTGTCAACAATTGGACCGTCTGAAGGCAGCAATCGCCCAGAAGCGCCCAGCTTTGGCCAATAGGAGAGGCATTGTGTTCCACCAGGACAACGCCAGGCCACACACATCGATAGTGACTCGCCAGAAGCTCCGGGAGCTTGGTTGGGAGGTTCTTATGCATCCACCTTATAGTCCGGACCTGGCACCGAGTGATTACCATCTGTTCCTGTCCATGGCGAACACGTTTGCTGGTGAAAAATTCGCTTCAAGAGAGGCTTGTGAAAATCGACTGTCTCAATTTTTTGCCAATAGGGACAAGGGCTTCTATGAGAGAGGCATCATGATATTACCTTCCAAATGGCAACACGTTATCGAACAAAACGGCGCATATGTGACCTAAATCGGATCATTCTAACTATGGTAAGTCAAGCCATAAATGTCATGCAAAAATAATGGATTACTTTTTACTACACCAGATATAA
>JAGDQP010002861.1:1064-46551 GCA_022664845.1 Lepisma saccharinum
TAATAATAATAATAATAATAATAATAATAATAATAATAATAATAATAGATTTAAAACATTAAAGGTAACAAAAAGGGACTGTCATTGAATGGATTAAATCACTTGTTCGTATACGCGGATGATGTAGATTTAATAGGGGACGATATAGATGCACTACAAAGTAACACCGATGTCTTAGTAGAAGCGTGCGATGAGATAGGTCTACAGGTAAACATAGAGAAAACAAAATACATGATAACATGCCGAAACACAGAGAATGAAGGAAATAAAACATACTAATTAGGGATGAGGTCATAGAGAAAGTACACAAATTTAAATACTTGGGAAAAAGTTGCTTAGAATCGGGGAACGCATGTTTCTATTCAGTCCAAAAACTTCTAACATCGCATAAAGGAGATTGAAATTGAAAATATGCAGAACGGTTATTCTGCTGGTATTTCAGTTGCAAAAGTTGGAGTACGACCCTAGCAGATAAACATAAATAACGTGTGTTTGAAAATGAAATTTTGAGAAAGATAAACGGGACGAGGTGACTGGAGAATGGAGGAGATTGGATAATGAAGAACTCACGGACTGTACGATTCACTAGATGTTGTAAGAATAATGAAATCGTTACGATAAAGATGGGCAGGCCATGAAGCTCGTATGTGGGAGAAACGAAGATTACACTCTATCCTGGTGAGAAGACCGGATGGAAGGAGACCATTGGAAAGACCGAGACGTCGTTGGGAGGACAATATTAGAAGAGATCTTGGAGAGGTAAGTGTTTGTGATGAAAACTGGCTTGATGTTGACCAGGATAGAATTCAATGGCGAACGTTTGTTACTGCGGCGATAAACTTGCGAGTTCCATAAGCCATAGAGTTAGTTAGTTATATAATATGTATACAATATTATAATATAATTCTATATAGTATTTATAATATAATATAGCGTTCTCCACTATACGTTAAGTAATACTATTAAAATATAACATTCTTTTTATTATTGATAAAGGTATACTTATATACAATATTACATGAGAATTGAAGAAATTTGAATGTGATTGTATATGAAATCGCGCCCCATTCTTTGGTTTTAGTTATGCATAAATAGAAATGTTTTTGAAAAGTAATTTTTTTTGAAAACAAAATTATATTTTACAGATGAGTACCATTTTTTTTAAAGAAAATCATGATTTTATAAATAATTTTAATTTTGTTTATTTTCACTTTTCAGTTATTATTAAAAGAAATTGTCATCAAGAAAACTACTTTTCAAAAAAATTTCCATTTATGCATGACTAAAATGAAAAGCATGGGACTCCGGGCCCTTGGTAGCATTTTGTGCATGCAAGCATTAATTACTATAAAATAAAGTTGCAACACTGAAAAGTCCCGTGCTTAGACTCGAAAAATCAGGAGAAGTTGTGTCGAATAATGTTTATGCCACGTTTGGTGCAGCTAGGTCTAACTGAATGGAAGAAATTTCCATAATTGATTATTTTAAAAACAATGAGCTAGAAACACTAAACTACTACACCAATCAAGTCTGTTTCCGCGGCTTTGAGCTAGTCTAGCTGAGACCTTTCAAGCAACACCTCATGCATGTTCCTACACCTTATGGTTCATGAGATATATTTTTGATATGACCTGGCAACACTGGCAACTGGGTTCCTGGGGAGCGGGAATATCCGAAGTATATTTCTATTGTTTGAAACAATGTTTTGTGCCAAGTTTGTTGTTGCTGTGCCTACAATAATAAAATCAATTTGAGAAAAAGTTAATTTTATAGAAAATGGACTGACGACACTGGTAAGTGAGTTACTTAGCAACGTAGGCCCCCTCAGTGTCTATCTATTGTGTAATGTTTATGCTAAGTCTGGCACGGCTAATACCACTCCTTAGTTAATGATAAAATTTTACTTTTGAATGAAGATATTTCAAATGTTTCATTGCACTGCTGTAACTGTTTTTTTTTTTGTTTTTTGTTTTTTTTAGTGTGTTGTAGATTCATTTCGACAATAATGGAGCAGGAACATCAAATTATGTCTAGGAATAACATTCTAACCTTATCATATTGCCTCATTAGCAACCCAATTATTCACATTGTTGAAGAAGAAATAGTACAAGAATTCTACAGAACTTGACACGAAATAAGAAAAAAAAAAAGTTTCATCTCTGAAATCCGGCTTTATTTTCAAAACAGAGCTGAAACGGATCACTGGGTTGTTCGGATCAAGTTTTGGATCAGGTTACCAGATCTTTACACAGGTCCCTGTGTAACTAGAAAGGCAGAGAAGAGTTCTTATTCTTTCCTTATTGCGTTTGAACAGTGTTTCTTTGAAATGGTGACCGAGACGGGGTATTTTCTCCCATAGCAGCAAAAATTCCACTCGGAAAATTCGTAACATTACTAATAATACTGTATATTAAAATAGTCTCATATCCCCTGAAGAAACAAACATACTCCGAGGGATATGCAAAATAATCGTTGCCTGAGGCGTTTGTCAGTATTCGAATATTTGGTTCCCAGATGAAAAAAAAAAATCTGTTTGGTTATTTGGGTCGAAGGTACGTCAATCGTGTCACTGCGAGCAAAACCGGGTTAGAGTTTGGACTTCTTCACTCATTATGTCCGGATAACCAACAGTGACCCGGTTTCGGCTCTGGTTCGCAATTATTCCGCCATAGATTAAGAAATTATGCATTGAACTAAAAGTTTCTGGGTATTGAATTGTAACGGTATGATTGATACGAGTGGAGGATAAGATATTATGCCCTCGGTTTGAGTGTTACCAACTTCATAAATGGCACTACTACGTCCGTTTAATTAATATTTAGTATCAACCTCAATAATGGTGAAAACCATAATTATGTGATACATGGCATAAAGTGTTGCCAACTGTGAATAATATACGTGGTGAAAATCGTGAAATGTTTAAAATGATTGTTGTTCATAGTTTGCAACAATGCACTTCGTGCTTTATGTGATATAGTTAACATCACTAGTGGATACAAAATACCGAATAAACTGACAAAATGTAATTTGAAAAATATAACATATCACATTGGCAACACTGCCAACCAGATGACATCATATTTTACAGTAACTTCCAGTTGTCTACCATAATGATAAAAATTACTTTCCAGAAACGAAATGTTATTTTTTTTTTTTTGCTTTTGTTATTTTGCACGTAATATTGTATTTATCTTTGTACGGAGTCGATTTTGGCCCCCAAGGTTGAAAACCCTGTCCTTCGTAAACAAAATGGAATTCATGAAGCGATTTCTCTTGTTTTGGTGTCAGGAATTCACTCTTAATTTTGTACCGCACATTTTATTAACAACACTGTATATTAACATTTTTTGTCACTTATAAAACAAAATACATAATAACAAGCAGAAACACAGGGAATGAAGGAAATATAAACATAAGAATTAGGGATGAAGTCATAGAGAAAGTAAACAAATTTAAATATTTAGGAGCATACGTAACAAGCAAAAATGAGGTCACGGAAGAAATAAAAAATCGCTTAGTATCGGGGAACGCATGTTTCTATTCAGTCCAAAAACTTCTAACATCGCGATTAATATCAAGGAAATTGAAATTGAAAATATACAGAACTGTTATTCTTCCGGTAATACTTTACGGTTGCGAAAGTTCGAGTACGACCCTAGCAGATGAACATAAATTACGTGTGTTTGAAAATAAGGTTTTAAGAAAGATATACGGGACGAGATGACTGGAGAATGGAGGAGACTGCATAATGAAGAACTCCACGGACTGTACGATTCACTAGATGTAAAAATAATGAAATCGCGACGACTAAGGTGGGCATGTAGCTCGGATGGGGGGAAAACGAAGATTATATTTTATTCTGGTTGGAAGACCGGATGGAAGGAGACCATTGGGAAGACCAAGATGTAGTTGGGAGGGCTATATTATAAGAGATCTTCGAGAAGTAGGTGTTCGTTATGAAAACTGGCTTGATATTGCCATGGATAAGAATCCAATGGCGAACTTTTGTTACTGCGGCGATGAACTTGTGAGTTCCATAAGCCATAGAGAGAGAGAGATTTTCTTGTTGAAGATTCACTGGAGTTTGAAGAAAAGACTCCCTAGCAGACATGGACGGGCTTTGCTCTTTGAGTGTTTCCCCAAGAGATCCTCTTCTCCCTTCTTCACCTAGAAATAGTATTTACTTTTCTCTTCCGCTGCTATATTCTATCCAAGTACTTCATGATTAGGGAAGGGTCAGTCAGATAGAAATATGTGCTGCTAGATTTCAAACATCTATTTGATATACCCTAATTGATAACTCTAATTGAAAAACGGTAATTGATAAACCTAATTAATAAACTTAATTGAAAGCTGTAATTGATAAACCGTATAGAAATCTAACAAAAACCTTCAACATTATGTCTACTCTTACTGGTTAACTTGCAATATATGTTCTCTATTCATAAAAATGTTTCTTTGTAGTGATGGTTTCCCATTTTGACTGAATTATTAAATACAACAGGCTGCATACATAAATACATATATACACGATACACGACCTGACCCAGAGTTGCCTAAAGGTCATAAACAAAATTCAAACACACATATACAATAACAGTATGTGAAACTTTTCTATTTTACTATGACAAGAGCTGAAGTCGGGTCACTTTCGGTGACCCGAATATAGGTAAACAGCTGATCCGGTGACCCGGTCTTGACCCGACTGACTTTACATAAATGACCAGACAGTGCCCCGGTGATCCAATGAACGAATCTTGACTAATGACTCAAACCAAATAACAAGCTCGATCGGCTATTATTTGCACATCTCCAGTGGTATGTTCCCTGTTTCCGTGGATATGATTCTATTTGTATGTGTTGTTACTATCAGGAACTTTACGGTGTGGTATTTTATTTCATCAGTCTTTTCTTGAGTTAAAGTTTCAGCTCCATAAAGTATACTCCATACAAAATATTTAATTCCAGCTGATTTCCCCGGGGTCCAGAGATTTTCCCCCCTCACCCATTTGTGGGGTGTCGAATCCGAAAACTAAGCCGTTGCTAATGAATTAATTGTCATGCCAAAATTGCCCACTTATAGGTAGTCAACCCGGTAAACTACATTGTGGTGTTGGGTTGCTCAACCTGTAAGGATAAATCTGAAAATCATAATCTATTAACTGATTTTATATATCACCCCTTCCGACCCCCACCCATAGGGGTGCTAGGGGTGTCAGCCCTACAATATTTTCCCAGATTTTAAGTGTTATGTGTACCAAGTTTGGTTGAAATTGTTCCAGGTATTCCAAAATTATTCTGTAACATACATTTGTAACAGCACCCAAGATCAACATTCCTGGCTGGGTGAAGTCAAAACTGCAGATGTCACAGATCCTGACTGGAAATAGCCAATCTATCCATGAATATAAATAGGGTCGCCAGGAGCCTAGAGTACCCACGCAACGCATCTAACTAAACTCTAGCTCCAAACATTTTCTACACCCCAGATGAGCGGTGCAGAAATGTCTTCCAGATTTAAGAATATCTGGGAAAGAGGATTCTAGATCCTTGTGATTGCTGCTAAAAGACAGTAAATTTGTACGAGGGAGGAAATACCGATAAGGCGACACCTACAATCTTTTTAATTAGATCGTCGGTTCATACTCTGAAGTACCAGCTGGTTCAGATTAGCGATAGTCTAAGAAAAAAACGAAACTCCATACTTGGGAATAATCTCATACGATCATACGCGTAATGATTCATGTGTGACTCATACTGCATCTTTACTCACTTCGAAGTCTACAGGGTGGCAAAAGACCAGGTCTTACTTTTACCTTAGTATAGCACACATCTGTAGTCTGAAATCGCAATTCCTGAAATAAAACGAAGAAAACACAACAAACGGCGGTCGCAACTCAACCTAAACGTAGTGCCATAACGCAAATGCAAATAATCTATTCACACATATCACATACTGGAGTCACTTCATACATCATAACGCAGTATCTGCAGAATTTAATATATAGTTCATTTCCCAAGTTATCACATCTCAGCTGGTGAAAGAATCCTACCACTGGACCACAGATTTATGAACCAAACTTAATCTAATTAAAACGCATCTCTCAAAACGATAGGATAACCGAAACAGAGAAATACATTAGTATTAATTGCTTTCAAACTTCACTTAATTAATCGTAGTTAAATTCAGATGAATATCATGGTAAACGTTAGATAAATCACTGCACAACACAAATAATATCACACACTGTATATGGATACTCAACTAATGCCTTACGTAATATTTAGTTAACTGAGAGATTATATAGACCATGTTCATTGAAAAGAAACGCAAGATGTTATAAGAAATAGAAAGATTTCAAAATTTCAATTTATTCATCGGATTTTTCACAATATTAGCTTTCGGAGTTGATAATTTCATTAAAATCAGAACAGAATTAAGATTGTGTTGTCGAAATCAAACAAATTTGTATCTAATATTTTTTTACACATTGTGAATTAATTAAGCGAAAACGAAAGTTGGTTTTGCAGATATAAATGTTCATAATTTCTATAATAATTAATAAATTTTGCTGAAATCCTCACGAGATAGTCCAGAAACATTGCTATTTAATTTAGAAAAGGTTTTACCACATTATTTTATACAGAAATTGAGTTATTATACAAAACATACCTTGACGAAAGAAACCAGTTGGCCTTCTATTAGGCGTGACGTCATGACAGATGATTACTACATTATACAAATGACTCTTTGAATAAATATTGGAATATGCAAAAATAATGTATTAAATGTGACAATTAAACGGAGAATAGTGGCTGTAGTTGAAACCAATATTAAATAATAATTTCGAGGTTTCAAATTTACAATTAAAATCAAAATTATCCAAAAGCAGTACATAAAAATGGTCGAACAAACATTGTCGTTAATTTGACTAATAGCGGTGATGTATGGTAGCTGTTAACATTGCTAACCGGGAATTTTAAATATAATTGGAAACTGGGATACTAAAAGTTGGCATTTGATTATTAGAATCTAACGACCCGATACTTAAAATGTAAGAATTCCGTTAATAGCGGCCCCAGAACTGAATTTAGAACATATTACACATACCGACAAATAATCTTAGAACCAAAATAATAATTTTAATGAAGTGAAAATTTGGAAATAAAGTTTTCGATGAAAAGTCTTGTTAGCACTTGTATCAATTTTAGTTCTTGTCACAACTAATAAGATAATTCACCGGAATAGATGGACATCTATCGAAATATTCTTCAGATTTACTCAATTTAGCGTATATATTTACCAATTGTAGTCAGGGCTCTGGAAATACAAATGACTGAAAGCCCACACATCCATCCTTCGGGGCGGTAAAATTGGAACTGAAACTAACATGGCGGGGGAGCAGTTCTCCCATCAAACGGAGAAGAAGGCTGATTCACACCAATCAGCAAGAAACACGGAGCCAAGCATTGACTAGGATCCAATCAAAATAAAGCCACTGAATCCAAGTCAATGCTTCGTGATTAACGAAAATCTGAATAGATACAGACTGAAAACAAAAGCGAAAATAAAACGAAACACGCTCAAAGCGTGACTAAAACCAAACAAAGAGAAAAATCTAAGGAGAGCACGAAAGGAAACAGAACATATCAAAGAAATAAAAGGGGGGAATAAAAAAATAAAAAATGGAACAGCAACTAGGCTGTTACACATTTTTAGATTTCTTTTCTCAGATGTTCTTCAACACCTTTATACCACTTACTTACAATACTCTGATGGTGATGCTTGAAACGTCAGAAAGTTTACTCGACAAAAGAAAATATTTGATAGAATTTGTTTTATTTAGTTCATCGTGTCTGTTGGCTACTTATCGCAATTATCAGCCAGCACTAGATATTTACTTCTTGTGATCGTGCGTTAGTACCAAATCAACTATGGGCTATAATGCTAACCAATGGTATGTGCAATGTCGTCAAGGTGACAAGTATTTATAAATACAACTTGTTAATATGACCCCTAAAAGTGCTCTCAGAAGCAAACATATTACGTGTTTGTGGAAGATAATTATACTTTGTAGTCATTCTGTTTATAATAGACCTTTGAACCAAATTGATTCAAGGTGTGTTTGCATAAAAGAGGTACGCAACGAACTCGGAGTGATTTGATTAAATATTGAATCTGAATTGTTTTTAAGGCTTGTAGGCAACTTTGGTTCAGACTGAATAGATGATGATGGTGGAATGAAGAAAGTGAGAGGAAAGGAAGAACCTTGAGAAAATCCAACGCACGCGGTGTTTTTCCATCACAAAGCCCATCAGGGTGATTTAGTATACAATATTTTCATTCTGTCTTCGTTGAAGAACGCTTGTGATTCAGGTGTTGTGACTCAAACTACAGCAATAAGGAAATTTATAATTGAATGCCAATGACTATATGGAAGTACAATATTCAATACTAGGTGAAAGATACGACTATTAAAACTAGCTAAGCACAGACAGATTATGAATCTGTGACCCGATAGACCAAATTTACTTTCCGCATAGTACCTCTAGTGATTTGAGTTTCATAGCTTCAGAGAAAGTGAGCTTGCTGTAGACAACAATGTCATTCTTACGGATGAACAAAGAGGGTTTACGTTTGGGTGATGAACTTGAAAGAGCTGTACATTTTTGATGAACCATTTTACATTCCCGGTATCGCACCAGGTAATGAATTTAGATATATCGTATCGAAGGTTTAAGGCATCATGGAGAGGGAAGATTTGTCTGTAGAGTTCACAGTCGTAGGCAACTTGAATACTACTTGCGACGTCTGTAAAAAAGAGTAGGTAAGTCATCGATGTAGTAGTGGTCCTAGAATAGACCCTTGGGGAATTCTAGTGGGAACGGGAATGTAGCTCGATTCTTAAATAAATAAATCGTGCATTTCTAAAACGTTGTAAGTGGCAAAAACAAAATGTTACAAAAGAAATAGAAAACACATGTCTATGGAATTTGCATGGCTGCTTCTAGTTCGTGTTTCCACCACTAGGGCCAGCGGTAGGCAGACAATGTGCTGTGCCATTGTGAAACATGGTATTTACATGTTTTTGTAATAAAATGCATTTTCCAAACAATGGCATTTATAACGTTTTGGAAATGCACGATTCATTAATAAAATAAATAAAATTCATTGGTGAATGTGTTTGCCTTAATCTAGAAAATATAATTTGTTTGTTTCTTTCCATTAACGTTTTGTTGACTTGGACTTGGCCTGATCTGGAATGCAGCAACAGTTTTTACAAAATCTGTTCATATTTATTATCATTTATATAGTAAGTATTATGCGCAGGAGTGGAATGGAGGGTACACGCGGTTACACGGCGTGTGCCCACCTTAAAAGTTTAGAAGGAATCGTGTACCTACGTGATTATTAGAACAACGCCGGGTACACGGTGGGTACACGCTGTGTACTCAGCTATTTTCAACCCTTCAAAGAAACAGAATGAAAGAGACGATCAAACAGATTTATTCGATTGTACATGAACTGCCAAGTGAAGACTTACCAAGACTACCATGGCCCAACCCAACGATAACTGGAAGACCCCGGTTAGAGTCTAAATCTTGGCAAGGACAGTTTCTCTGTGTATTTTTCAAGAGTAAACTTCAAATGAGGTCTTTGTGCATAAGCAAATATATCAAGGTTTTGTCTATAATATTATATGAATCACTCTTTGTATCCGTGTACTAGCGTACACTTTATGAAGGAAATTAACAATTGTTCTTGACGGAAGGTCAGTGACAATGGTTGTTGTCAATTGATATGTTTACAACTATATACTTGGAGTTTGTTCTTTGTCTTCATGATCATACATCTATACTCCTCCCGTTCTTACTACGTTTCGAGGGAACTCATCTTCATGTACAATTTGTATTTTCTTATTGTCTGCCGCGCGATTCGAACTTCGATCCTTGTAGTCTGTGATCCGTCACTGCTCTAGGTTCGAATTCCACTGCAGATAGATGCAAAAATGTTAGAAACTGTACCCAAACATGAGAGATAAAGAACTCACTCGAAAACGTAGAAGAAACACAAGTATAGGTTGTGTAGAAACAGGGAGTAACAGAATTCGACTGACGAACTTGGAGATATCACAATACATCAGAAAAATAAAAAAGAGTCTTAGTGACCGGGGTGGAAATTTCGCCTCGTTTCGAAGCTACAAGTTGCCATAAATGAATTTAAAAGCTTCATATTTCCAATACCATAAACAGCAGAGTTGATGCGGCAAGGTATTTTAAAGACTTTAAACCTGGTGTATCCAAAAGGTATATTCTAAAATGTTGCAATGGGTGCATAAGGGACTTTTCAAGAGAAGTAGAGTGGGCCGCAGTGGACCAATGGTTAGAGGGCTCATTTCTGGCGCTTGGGTTTGTCGGTTTCAAATCCTGCTCGTGCCATGTGGGGCAAACGCTGTGTGGGGGGGGGTTCTTGTGGTTCTCACGTTTCCTCCCACTTTCTTCATTCCTTCATCATCCACCTGGCCTGAGCCTGACTTGCCTAAAGGCCTTAAAAATTAAATTCATGAAAGGTAGAGGATTTCCAATAATTCCCTAAAGTAAAGGTAAGTCCAAATGAGCATGGATAGGAAGACCTTCCGTGTGAGTAGAAATGGCATACGTAATCACCGCTATCGAGTCGGACAATGACATTCTTTCTCACTGATGATGAATGCACCGAACTGTTTTTGATGTGCGTAATTCTTACTCCTGTTTCTTATGCAACTTTTTTTTAAGAATTTACCATTGTTCAAAAAAAAAATTGAAGCTCTAGTTATCCCGTGTCCGAGAACAGTCTGGTCGAAAACTTTTCGAACAGCGTGTACCTAAGAAAAAAAGTGCCATTCACCTCTGATTATGCGATGTTCGCCTTTTCATTTCATTCGCCGTAGCAAACCTGTACAAAGCAGAGAATTACCTGTTAATTGAACCATGGTTTCGACTTAGTATTTCTGCGAAAAGGTTTAGATGAAAAATAACCAGTGTAGATTTTCGTTGCCCAAAAACTTATTAATGTACTGTTTCCATTGCTATAAAAATGAAACATTATTACAGTAATATTCGTGCATAGTAATTTTTATTCTAAACAGTAGTAGTTTGAATACTGGTAGAAAGAATTTTGATTAAAAATTCTTGAAAAGTGTACTTGCTTCACATGGTTCTGTGCGAAGCTATTAAGAGTCATTCCTTTTCATTTATTTTCCCATAGGTGGATGTTTTGTTTAATTAATATCAAAAGAGGCAAAACACTGCAAAAAAATGATCATTCATGCACTTTATATACACATAACTCTATATACAAGTCCGCATTCCGTCGGCACTTCTGTGAATTCGTTCTTCCATATTTATCAATACCAATATCATAGACCTCACATGCTGCCAATATGTCGGAATTAATATATATTCTTTCAGTGGTATGCGCTTTTAATATCGAAAAAGTAATAACGATGCAGTGATTTTTTTTTTTCTACAGTTGTCTCAAGTTGCAGCTCAAATATATACGAGCATTTTAAAATGCATATTGCAGAAATTTAATTGTTTGTAATCACTTGAAAATATCTACCACTGTATACTCTTGTTGCTAGGAAGAATATAAACAGTTTGGAATTAATGATTATAACGTGGTTGATAGCAGGGATTCCACCAGGAGTTTCAATTTGGGGGTGTAACATCAAAATTAGGGAGTGTAAGTGGAGTTTTGCACGGTTTTTATCGATTTTTGACCGTAAAAATGGGGGGTGCTCTCGAATATTTGGGGCTGATACCTCCCCACATACACAGGGGGAGTTCTGGGTGAAAACACAGTCTTATAGAATGATTGATAGATTTAGTGCTCCTATTATTATTATATTTTACGTAAAATGAGCCTTTGCTTTTTAAGTACCGTATTTTTTTCTTTTTTATTCTGTTGGACAAGTTTTCAAAGAAAAATTAAAAATATTCTGTTCCCAAGAAATGGTTTCATTCTATCTATACAATAAAAAAAATATTTAAAATCTATTTAAAGATAATTCGTACTAAAAAGTAAAAATTAATTTTGTTTATGCCTGAGTAAAAAGAAAAAAAAGAGAAGCACTCTCATATACAGTCACTTTATAAATTTTTCAATTGGTGCCCCCCATTCTTTTCTTTTTAGTTATGCATAAACAAAATTATTTTTTTACTTTTTACTACGAATTGTTTAAGAAAAGTATGACTTAAGAAACAGCTTTTTATTTTTTTTATTTTTTCGAGTTATTTCGGTTACTTCGGATAATGTTTCTCAAGTTGATGTCTTGTGACCCAAATCCTCTGCCCTGCAACCAGTCAAACACAACATCGTTGCAAGCTAGTATTTATTTTAAGATAAGGAAGTCCATACTTAAAAAAAAAAATATTAAAATATGCTTTTAAAATATAGAAATATATAAAAGTAACAATAGAATATTGTATTGCCACCCGACTTACATCGCTGTGCAAAATTTCTTCATTGTATGACGTCGGGAAATTAATTAAATTAACGTAGCAAGATTTGAGTACATCACAAACCATTGTAAATTAAAGAAAATTTTGTACAAATAGACCCTTTTTTATAAGAAAATAGAATAGACATAATTCAAATACAAAATATGGACAGCAAGTAAGATACAACTTAACAATTTGTATGTCGAGAAAGGTAACAGTGCATTTTGAATTCATAAATTCTGTACCTGAGAGCTAGAAGCGAGTAAGTCACAAATCCTTGTTTTCCGGAAAACAGAAAAAAAACTCCTTTCTTTGACATAGAAACTAAACGGATAAACTGCACAATGCACTCTTTCACATTATTAACATGTTTACAACAGGAATTAAGAAACCATTAATTGAAACCTTCCGAATGCTGTACAAAACTGCATTAATCATGTTTTGGCCAAACATTGGACCAACGCTGTTCTAGCTCTGAGGTACAGAATTTAAAACAAGTGATATAGAGTTCAGTTGGGGAAACATGCATATATCCTAATGCCGGGCTTCAATAGTGAGCATCCTATTCGGATGATCAATGTTCCATTGGAAAAATTATGGCGAGAACTTTCCAACGACATCTCAACTACCTTTCTCAGCCTAGAAGTTCCTGAGTTAGAAATTACGTCACTCCCTCGTGTCTCCGGACCCTACCGCACGATCTGATGTATACGCGTTTGAACATGTCTCGCCGAAAACTTTCCAATTACATCTCAATCACTTTTCTACCCTAGCATTTCCTGAGTTGAAAATTACCCCCGCGGAACTTGAGACTAGCCCCTGTGATCTAGATGAGCGATATGGGTTTGAACTCCGTTTGCCAACGAGACTTCAATCATCTTCCTAACCCTAGTAGTTCCCAAGTTATAAAGTGTCCCCCTATCTCCGGAACCGCCCTTACAATGTGTAGGCTATGATCTACATGGGTTTGAATTCATTTTGGTGGGACCTTTCGAACGACACCTCAACCAACTAGACCTAGTAGTTCCTGAGTTGAAAGCTGTCGACAAATGGATAGATGGACTGAGCCCTTCACTTGCTGCTGAACCCTTCAAGCATATGTCTCATTTCCTTGGAAACTGACCTATCCTTAGTGGCAGCGCGAAGCAGTGAGAGTTATCTTTTTGCAGACAGGTTTAATCGCTGACGTCACAGGATAATGCCTATGTGTGTGACCGACCAGTGCTGTAGTCTTAGAATTTTCACAGCGTATACGCTGTGAATGTTTTAGTTTATGAACCTGTAAGCGAAAACCTGTACACTAAAAAAAAATGGTTCTGTTGATTAAACGCTTTTCTGTGCCCAAGGGCGACCACCACTTGTTTGTTGGTGTTAAATCAATACAATAAACAGTGTTGGTTTCAGTTATTCAGTATAATGGATGTGTTGTTAATGTTAATTCAACAGAGCACAGGGTGTCATACTAGCACAATTACAGCGCTGAATCACCGAAATCATCACGTTTGTTGTAATACAAATAGTGGTGGTCCTCCTGGGACACCGAAAAGTGTTGAATTAACACAATCATTTGTTTGCAGTGTACGGTTCCGTTTATTTTACGCTTTAGAAGCAATGTTGCGAGGCCTTATGGTGAATCTACATTAGGCTAAATTTCTGCGCGTGTACATGTTGGTGTAGACTGCCTCATTACAGCGAAATCAGAGGTTGTTTCTTTGCTACTCCGAATTTTGAAACCAGAAAACGAAAAAAAAGAGAATACATACTCGTCATTACTTACTGAAGAAATTAGTACTTTTGTTGGCACAATGCGCTGCAGTGCGTAAACACACAAATACATGTAAAATACACGAAATTATTTATATCCGCCTCTATCATTTTGCAATGTTTTGTTATCACTGTTCACAGCGTTACCAGATACTGAGAACTAATATTATTTTCATTAGCTTTGTGGGATAAACCTCGAAATTCTATGTTGATAAACTTCAAAATGTTCTAATGTTGTAAAACACAGGTTTATGAAAAGTGTCCTTATACATGTTGACGAAACATGACGTATATGGATTTAGTTCTAAGCGCATAGAAGCAAACGCTTGCAACAATACTGGAATTTATATTGTGAACTCCATTTTTTAAAATATATCATTGATGGAAATATTTACAAAATGACCTACAGACGCTAAAATTCTTGCAAGTATGAAAGAAATTGTTTTTTACAACTCTTTCTCAATTATTTTCCAGAAAAAGAAACTGTTTCGAAAATAAGGAAAATGTTTTAAAAATATTCCGTGCTATGTGAGTACATATTGAAACGTATATTGAATCCCAGACCATCCGTAATTATAGAATCTGGCAACCCTATGACCAGTGTTAGCAATAATATTGCAAATTGATTAAGACAACACATTTCGGCTCTTATATGTTTCTTCTTTCGTGTGTGTGTTTCAACCTATTGTATTACATTCGGCCAACAAATATAGTAATTTCTGCAGTAATTAATTATGCAAACATATCCCTTAGTCTTGTTTTCTGTTTTCAAAGCTCGGAGTAGGAAAGAAACGACCGATGTTTTCGTCGTTTTGAGACAGTCCTCACCAACATGTGCACGCAGAGAAATTTAACCTAATGTAGACTCACCCTTATGCACCCGCTCTGTCCGTCTGTCGACAGCTTTCGACTCAGGATTTTTGAGAAAACTAACAAATATACTGTTCAAATTATCGGTACACTTTGTGCGCATTTCTACCAATTATAGTACTCAACGGATGGCTATAAATACTGATGCGCATCATGTAGTTTTCCCCTTCTCAACATTTTGTTCCAGATCATGTGAGCAAAAAGTATTTGACAGTAATAAACTCACCGGAGTCATAGTCAAATTCAATAAATGAATGAAATGAAAGTGGATGGTATACATCTTAGCAGAAGGTATATGCTAATGTCTAAGGTTAACCAGAAGATATACGGCGTATACTTGCGTATATTCTCGACTACAGCCCTGTGTGTAACTGCTTTCATTGTTTCCGTTTGGTAGTTACAGCTTCCGTTATTTTGTAGCAGTACACTAATTAAAAAAAGAAAGACCTAAAAATATAATTCCAATGATTCGATAAGGTTACAACAGTACATAACATACTACAGGATTAAATATCGTAATTGGACGTATGTTTCGTACTTACAAAAGATGTTTTACATTCATTCAAGTAGCAATTTTTAATTTTCTATTACATAGCTTCGTCCACAAAAAATCATTTTCACTCGGTGTACATTTTCACTCACAACTTTTATTCACAAGATTGCATAGAAAGCCGACCTGAAGAGCATATACAAAAGAAGTGTAACCCTCCCATGGACATTCCAATTTCACTGAATTTTATTAACAATTAATTTCCTGGAATATGCTCGCAATAAAGGCATTTCCATTTAATAGAATGGGGAAATACAAAGTATTTCAAAACCATGTTTCGTATCGACCTTTTCCCTTATAATCTAACATTTCCTGTATTATAAATATTCTGGGAAAAACCTCCCTTTCCAATGAACGCTTCTAGAAAGACTAAAAAAAAAACAAATATTTTTCATGTAATTAAACCCGTGTATAACAGGAAGGATGCTTTCTTCAATATTTCAAATAATTTTGAAAATTGTTTTATTAATGTTGTTCCTTTGTTGTTCAGAGTTTTCCTTAAAGACCGTGTTCTTCCTCCAGTCATATTAATTATGAACCGAAATAGGAATTTTCTCTTTCTAACTAACTTCTTAGAAGCACACAAGTACTCATTACGTATTCTCCGAAGGGTCTGTGAATAGTGTTATAATATGACGAGAATGGTAGATGACGTCATGTGGTGGAATCTAGAAAAAACTGTTGGTGTTACCTGACTACTGTTTTTCTTGGTTGTTTTTTTTAAAAGAAAATATTGCGTGTGTTCTGTTTTTCTTTTTTTTTTTAGAGGTAGTTGACATTCTTAATCGGAAAAAGGAATTATTGTTTTCTTACATATAGTATTTGGAATTTGGACATGAGAAAGGATATTTATGGATGCCATAAGATGGAGTATCAGATAATTCAATTGAGAAGAGGAAAAACTAATACTGGTAGTATATCAGAGTGTAAAAATGGTGAATGTCCTGAAGTGCTGTTTTTTGTATTTGGGATCATAGTTGTTGAACCACTTGAAGAGAACCTTATTGCTCGATAATTATATTTTACCACCACTATGCTTTGGTTTAATAAATGTTCAGCTTTTGTTGACCCTGGAATTTATTTTGGGAGCTAATATACTACAACAGGTACTTTTGATTTATGACTGCAGATGTTCCAGAGGAGTGTGAACTTTCGTTTACTTTTAGTTTGCAATAATAGATATAATATAGAAATAAAGTTTTACTTTAACTAAAAGCATGATTTTAAATAGGTTACAAAATAAAGTGTACTTTAAAATAATTGTAATATCAAAGATATTTTAATTTTAAGGAAATCTTTAACAGGAACCTTCGGTTTGCTTTAAAACTTAGACCTTGATGAATTAAAAACTGTTTTAAATAAGGTCGAGCAATTCTAGCCGTGTATTACTTTAATGAACAGATGTCTATTGAAAAAGAGGCGAAACTAGAGAGGATTAGGGGGCAGTGTTTCTACCAGAGTTTTCAGTTTAGGATGGGGAAGGCCTAAATTTCGAAGCCAAAAAGTATAGGTACAGATTTGCTTGGTTCCTATAGATTTTTAACCCTAATATTTATTTCGAAAGTCGAGTATTTGCTCAAGAATTTGCGGTGTGACAACCACCATTGGGAGTAGTGTGGCAGTATCCCTGCTACGAGCAAAAGAACTAGATTATTTTCTATCTAGTTTCGTAAATTTAACATCTATGCCATGCTGCAAAGTTGATAGTGTTACAAATTATGAAGACTTCTGTTTTCATTGTTTTTCATGAGGAGCAATAGCCCCCTATCTAATTGAAAGATAACCATTAAAAGCTACACTTCAAAAAAATGGCTGCGTTGAATCAACACTTTTCGGTGTCCCAAGGCGATCACCATTTATGTGTTAAATCAAGTTTAAAAGGTTGTGTTGATTTCGGTGATTCAACACAATGAATATGTTGTCAATGTTCATTCAACACGATGGAGGATGTCATACTAGTACTCTTACAGTGTTGAATCAACATGAATCACTGAAAATCAACGCCTTTTGCTGTGTTGATTTAACACAAAAAGGTGGTGGTCGCCCTGGAACAGCAAAAAGTGTTGAATCAACATAGCTAGTTTTTGCTGTGTATTAATTTAAACTACACTCACTGTCAGAGACTTTACACACTTCGTCATAGAATGTTGGCTATAGGTAACGTATTCTAAGTACAATAAATTGATTAGAGCTTACAGGTCCTAATAAATCCTCAGAAGCAGGTAGTGCCATCGGAATTCCGTGCTGTATAACGAGAGAGAAGGTCGGAATACCGTTGTTAAACACAGTGTTTGGTGCTGAATGAGCGTATAATAAAAAATCAGTACAAGAACCCCTTCGGGGTAAAGGGAAGAGTGACGCAAGAATTCAACTTACAAAAGAAGTGATATCCATTTTGCGAGTGAATTTCTTTGTGTCACTATGGTGGAATTGTTTCCTTTGTAATAAAATTAATAAAATTAGGAGACTTAGTATCCTCACTTTCCCAATAGTGACACAAAGAAAGTCACTCGCAAAATACATATAATTTATTTTGTGAGTAGAATTCTTGCGTTACTCTTCCCTTTACCCCGAAGGGATTCTTGTACTGATATAGCTTTACACAAAAGGTCGATTTTGGACCATGGTAGACTCAGTATCTCGTAAACGATAACTCCTATAAAAAAAATAAGCATCAATTTGCCTCTACGAAACCCGCAATTGACCCCGAAACCCCCCTGGTACCAACAGTGTTTTGCTAAAGCAAGAAGAGAGACAGAATGACAGAGGCCCTTTTCTATCATTTGTGAAAATTGTATGATTGGGCTAAAAAAAAGTCATAACTATTGAACCCCTACACCGATTTTGACGTGTGATACACCATTTGAAAGGTATTGAAGCGTAGATTACGATTCCGTAAGTTTCGGCCGCTTGTATAATCTGGGGTCAGTGCTTTCACCAGAAATTTGAAATTCTGATTTTTTTTCTCGAATCGCCCCAGGGAGGTCCTACTGATATTTTTTTTAGTATGGCTAAGAGTTTTCAAATGCGAGTTCAAGCATCAAAATCGGGCTTATAGTTCGCTAGATCCGAAATTAGCTGTATCTATGTGAGTGGCGCTAACAGACTCGTTTCTTAGCGTCACTCGAAGAACTACCGTTCTTCGTGATAATAACCTGACACTAGCTAACCTATTTCTGTGAAGTGTACAAAATTCATATAATGCGTATAACGAACAGAAATCTAACCTGACTTTACCCAACCCATTCCCGTGAATTCTGTAAAAATATTAAAAATGCGAAAGCCAAAGAGAACTTTATATATACGAACAAAACAATATACAGTTTTTTTAAAAATAAAACATAAAAGAAACGTGAGTAATTCGTGGGAATCGAACCCAGGTCACTAGATAAGCAGGCCAACACTCTATCCAATACACCAAGCAGCTTATCGCAAACGGATGGTTTTGCATGCTTACTTGTATTCTCAACATGTATCACAGCAGTCTGGTAGATTATGTAGAGGTATCTATTAAAGGTCTCTAATAATTTGCACTATATGGTAATGCCGAACTAAAAATACCCGATAAATATATATAAGAACGTTCCGAGTATAGCTTTACTACGTACATTCATCTGGTGTTACCAGATTAGCGGAACTTTTCGACTTACAAAATAATTTCAGAGGTCATTTTTCTTGAATATGAGTGTACGTATATATAAGCGTTTAGCTGTCTTTGACTCGGTCCGCTATAGGGTAATGAAGAGAAAGACGTGGGAAGGAAGTCTTGGTAAAGTGAAGTAGAAACTACTCTGTTTAATGAACCCCGGTGGAAATTGACAACCGTGACCATGCACACAGCAAGCGAGCGCCTAACCTCTTGACCATCATGATGTCCTGACAAATTAACTTGTCAAATATGTGAACGTATGTAATGAACATTCTGTATATGTGGGATAGTGTATCGTTTTGCATTTTCAACCTCAGGCCAATGGTAGTGATTCGCGGCTTTGTAGGAACCGTAAATGCTCCCGTGAAGTGTAGGAACTGTAAATGATTCAAATTGAGAATATGCGGATCATCCCCACCCTCCACCCCCACCCCAATCCCAATGACAGTAGATATGTAATAGTACATGTGATATTTTACCATTAGTAGGCAATACATTAATTTCCAGATTCAGAGTTTCTATATGTGTATTTATTTTGAAAAATCTCTCCATCCATAAAGTTAATTGTCTATTATATTTCTTTTGACTGCAGGAAGATCCTCAATTCCTACATGCACAAATCGCCTCTCCGTGCAAACCGTCTTCCAGAATTGAATTGCATTGATGGCATTTAGACATCTAAAGCTCAAGCTGAGAGAGGGAGGGAAAAAGAAGTGGAAAGATATCGACCAGTGCCTAAATTGAAATTTCCACCTCGGTATTTGCCTATTATGACTGAGGTAAACCCTGGAAAACCTCAGTCAGGATGGTCGGTCGCTTGGATCGAATCTGTGACTTCTCGAATCTACGTCATGACCTCTACCATTGATCTTTTCTCTTCCGGACTATCATAATCGAGAATAAAATCGATATCTAATGTAGGGTCATCTTCACAATTAGTGTTACCAACGAGACGAGATTTTAGGTTATCTCGTCTCGAGAATGTCTTGTCCAGAGAGTGTCTCGTCTCGAAAAGATGTCAATTTTACATTACGATAGCTCTGTCTTGCCTCGTTCTCTATAGCCATTTCGCTGTCTCGTCTCGTGGCAACACTAGTCACAATCATCACTGGACAGATCAGCATCGCTTCCTAGCATTAGTTATTGATTTTCTATCGTGTAACAGTAGTGTACAAGAAAAGAAAAACTGATACGTTACATAGAACACACAATACTATTGATATACATAAAACGTTCCACCATAGTTGCCATAATTTGTTTCTCAACAAATTTAAAATATTCTTTAGAGTTTAATTATTTCACTACATTTTATATAATAATTTCAAATCTATCCACCATACGGTAATATTCTGATTTACTGTCTGGATTCCGATAGTTGTATTGTGTTCAGTGTTTCTTTCAAGAAAAGTATTATTGGGGATATTTTAGATCTTCAGAGGGTTTAATTCTAGTAGAGCAATGAATTAATCCTCGGTTATACAAAATGTGTTGCTTTTCAATTCAGGGGTATTGACTCAGTTTATCCCCCGGTCATCCCTCTGAAAGAAACACTGGTTGCGTTCGTCTTCAACTTCACCCATGTAAATCCTTTTCTCTTATAAATCCTTTATTTTGGGAACAGAACCGAGCCACCATAGCTCAGTGGTAGAGCGTTGGCGTAGCATTAGGGAGGTCGTGGGTTCAATCCCAGCACTGAAGTTTTTCCACGGTTTTTCCTCAGTCACACGAGGCAAACGCCGGGATGGCACCTTCAACTTAGGCTTTGGCCTACACCTCTCCGCATCCTTTCCCCTCTCCTATTCCGGCCTGAGCCTTACATGGACAAATCATATTTTCTGTATGATTTCAAGGCAGATTTCAGCGGTAGTTTCCAGAAATATCGGTTCGATAGCTTGACGCTGTGAAACAAAATATTTTATAGAATGGTCGGGTGTGTGTTAAGACCGAACTTCTTTCACGAAACTTTTTAAGCATTTCTCAAGTTCATTCCTGACTGGTGCTTCGCTTCCAAAAAAGATTCTGTACGTTGTATTATTCAGAAATTATATTTTAGTATTCCATTCATGGAAATGTAATTACGAAAAAAGAAAAGAAATTCACGTAGCATTTTATAAGAAGCCCATAGAAATCTGTATACATAAAAATGTATGTCTGTATGTATTTTCAACCAAACTCTGGCACACTCCTATCACGCCTAGGGGGTGGGAAGCGGTGACATCTAAAATCCGTTAATAGATCATTATTGTCAGATATATCCTTATAGGCTGAGCAACTCACACCACAATGTAGTTTGCAGGGTTGATTACCTCCAAGGGGGAAATTTGGCTTGACTCAATTCATTAGCAACGACTATCTTAGCTTTTCAATTCGACAACCCGCAGGGGGGGGGGGCGAAAAACCTCTGGATCCCACTCCAACGGGAGGTAAAACAACTTGTATGATGATTAAGAGAAGATTGTGGTTATGCAAAGAGGAATTCGTACAAAAATTTGCATTTTAGCAATGCGTACACGTTGCATTCTTCAAAGTCGCGAAAATACCCACTAAAAACGTTAGCATTACACGGCTTGTAATATCTAAGAAAGAGGGGACACGTTGTTCCAGTGGCGTTAGTTTTTGCTAGTGGAAAAGATAAATTATTGGAACTATATGGTGAGCAACATTGATGTTCGACCATTAACATACTGGAAGTACATGACAGCGAGGCAACTACTTTTTGTTATGTGTGGATTTCGACGATTATCGAAGATAAAATTAAGATTTTTACTTTTAGACTCGTAAACTTCTGTAGAATACATTTATTGAGTTATCGGTAAAATATCTGCTGTACATGAACAAATATGTCTGTACGCAGCGTAACCAACTAGGCTCATTCATCAGGAAATCGCTTTTCCTCTTAAAATGGCCGCTTGTGGCACATTGGTACAGACTCGAAGATGTACATTGCTACGCATGACTTTGTCACTTTTGCTGTTCTTTTAATCAGTTCCTGCTTAGTCCAATTCTTTTCTTGCGTGTACATTATCATTTAATCTGAGAAATTCAAAAGGTTGTTTGAAAGTCATTAATTTCTACACATTTTTTTTAGGTTAACCGACATTTTGTGTTTACTAATAGAGCATCCCAAAAACATAAAAAGCCTAAGAGAACTTAAAACATTTGTGTATTTACCTTTAACATGATTCAGTTTGTTTAAGGATATAGAAACTAGTAATTCTGAAAGCGTAATAAAGTATAATTCCAGAATTCAGAGCATAAAAGTATAAGATATAAAGCATAATAATTTTATTAATTTATTTTAATTTTTAATTAATTTGAATTACCAATAATACACAAGTTGCAACTGTTGAAACAAACTTAATTTGTTTGTTTGTAGGTTGCCCATAGATAATAAGAGAGGTAGCCTATGAAATAAACTGACAGTAGAGTTTGTAAAGTGGTAGCAGAGTTGGAAATTTTTAGTAACATTTTATTCTTTTTAATTAGTAAACTTTTTACCAAATGTTTAGAAATTGTTCAGGAAAGAATGCTGATAAATGTTTTAATTTTATGTACACTTGTGAATGAACAAACTCTACCAGATGCTTAAATATGAAACCGGAATTTATGTACAGAAAAGACACAGTGATTGGATGACAATGCTAAGAACTATTTTGTTCGAAGTATTGGCCATCGCTAGCGATACATTTCTGCCATCGTTCCGGCAATGTGTGGATGACAGACTAAAAAAAACTGTGCCTCTTGTGCTCCAAACCAGTCATCAAGCCATTTTCGTAAGATGTGAAGCGCTGGTCAGCAAGTGTGTGTAAGTCTGCTGAGTAAGCCGCATGCGGAAGGATTTCCCAGCCAAACGTCGCAATCGTTTCCTTGACCGGTTTTGCTGTGTGGGAGGGTGCATTATCGTAAAGCACAATAACTTTATGTTGTCCTTGGTCATATTCTGGTCGTTTTTCACGCAAACTTGGATGCAAATCGATCATTTGTTGTCGGTAACGTTGGGTATTAACGGTTTCGCCAGGTTTCAGCAGTTCATAATAGATCACTTCCTTCTCATCCCACCAAACACAAAGCATTGTCTTCCGTCCATTGCGATTTGGTCTTGCAGTCGATGTCGCCGGTTCTCCTGCAGTTATCCATGATATTTTACACATGCGATGCGATTCTGCAGCAGTTTTCTTCAAATGGTAACAAAAAATCAATGCTGTCCGCACATCGTAGTTTGTAGGTACAAATTGCGCTATGTTCAACGCTATTAAACACTACACTATGACATGGAACTTGTCTGGTTGTGAGCTGCAAATCGTTATCAGCAGTCAAAACAAGCAAGTGGCGCCAAGGACGCAGTTTTACGGTAACCACAGCGACAGCTAACGCCGTCTATGCACAAATTCCTGTTTCATATTTACACACCTGGTACACGCTAATTAATATGGTGAAATTTATTATCAACATCCTGCATCTTTCCCTGCATGGGGCACATTGGTACAGTTTCGAAGCCCTCTTTAAAAATGAAAACGGTTACAACAACAGCTTTGTGCTAAAAAAATTAGGGAAAGGTTTTCAAGCTTTAAATGGAGTATGGAAAGATCTTGGAGCAATTCATAACACGATTTAAAATCTTCATTTTGTAAAAATCATGCCAATCCCCCCACCTCCTGTCCCTTATCTGTTTTCACATATCAATGAAATGCGGAATCGTTGAAATTAAAGCAAGCAAGTTAAAGGTAACAAAATATTGTTTTATTTTGAATAGCGAACGATTAAGACACAACAAAAACAAATTAATTTTATTAAATACGAGCACAATAAAAAGAGATTGGTAGTACTTTTCCTTCTGTTCAAATAATTATTACAAGTATGGTTTTCAGTCCATTGTTATTTCGCTGTTTAGTGATTGATACACGTTGTTGATCGAAGCCCTCTCTCTCTCGGGCGCACATAATACCAATCATCTTGTCATTATTCGATGACATTAAATGTCATAAATGCCATCTGTTGTTTGATTTCATCACTTGACATTTTGTTTTCGTTTATATGTCATAGCATGTGGTAGATGATCTAATTAGAAGTGTCAGAATGTGTCCCTCTGTAATTATTTTATCAACACAGAGCAAGAGAGAGAGAGAGAGAGAGAGAGAGAGAGAGAGAGAGAGAGGTGTTAATTCGAAAACGTTGACATCCTGTTAGTTTTCTCACCTACTGATATCGATAATTTTAGCCTCTTCATGGAACCGTTACTCTTCTAACGAACTAATATGTCTGTTCGAAGTGGCGTCTCCATAGGGGGGACGCTTGGGACGCGTGCCCCCTCCTCAGCGAAAAATACTTTACTTTTTATAGTATTATTTCAATAATTTATCTCAGAAAAAAGTTTCAATTTGTTTCCGGACAAATGTAATTTATCAATAAATATTAATTTGGGGAGATACCGGTGTCAAATTCCATAACAAAACTTATCAATATGAGAGAAAATATGGTAAATTTATACATAAAAAAAATCATTTCGCTGGAAAATTTCGAAAATGTCCCTGACCTACACCTCCTTACTAAAATCCCTTAAATTCGCAACTATTTGTTCGCCTGTCTCAATATGCGCATGTGAAAATGAAACTTTATTGTAGAATAGGCTTGAGCTCTCTTTTGAAACTTTATATCCTATTATAATTCTTATCTCAAGAATCCAGAAGGTAATAAAACTAAACACAGCTCCCGTTGTCTAGTGGTTACGATTATAGACGTCTGATCGGCACAGGTTCGAGACATGCTAACAGTAAAAGGAAATCTCCTCGATTTCGTTAGGCGAATGCAGAAATGGTACCAAAGTCAAGATCGTGTCTCTTATCCATTTTCTCCCTGTTCCCAGAAGAATGCTCGCCGAGGTAAGTCATTCATCACGCATGTAATAGACTTACTCCATAGCTGAGTGTATAGTATACACAGCGATTTTTTTTTAACTCATAACATTAACTTTACACTGACTGTCGTAGTACGACTGAGAAAGCTAATTAATTACCGAACTTTTTAAGTAATGTGGTACAACCCTCGCATTCATCTGGTGTGACTCCTGAAAACAATGTGAAAAGTAGATTTTAGTGCATTTGTAAGAAATCCGTTAACAAAATCAATAACGCTTTGGGTCATTATATAATATTACATTGTCTTCTAACTTCATACATACTCACGATTTTCTACATCTCAACTACAAAAACCAACGGATACAAGTGATAAAAATAAAACTTATTATCTCCAACTTTTTTTATCTTATCTCCAACTTTTTTCCAATAAAAAAGGTTGGAGGAGATAATTGTTGATACCGTAGAATGAGGGTAACTTTGGCAGCAAAATCGTTATAGGACTATGTTTAACACGTGCCTTTAATATTTTCCGCATACACTTATAACTACCGGTCCGGACGGAACTGTCTATTAGGCTGTCAAGGTCCCCCAAACCGAAAATCCTGTCGGATGCATGAGAGGAAAGTTGTAACAAAAGATTTATTACTTTAATACTGAAAATTCGACTATTTTTGTGTGAAAAATAATCTGAAATTGAAATCCAAGACCTCGGTGCAATAACGGTGTAAGTTTAAAATTGTTTTGTGAAAGGTTAAATTGTGTACTTACTGCACGCAGAGCACAAGCTGAAAACTTTTAGTGTATCAGGTTTCTCACAAAATCCGCATGAGTACGCTTGAATCTCCGACTAGGAGAGACATCTCTTGGATTTTTGTTGAACTCAATGAGTAGAAATATTAGATAAGAAATACGAGCCACACATAGTATCCATGAGTTAGTGTGATGCAATGTGTGTGACTGCTGTATCCTTACTTACTAGAGCTTTACCAAGTAACCAAATTATGTGAAATTACTTTAAAAAGAAATCTAAACTCTTTTCAAAAACGCAAAAATTACATTAGTAGGAGTTTTGCAATAAATTTACATTCTTTTATAACGCAAAATTGGTGTGTCAAAACGCTGATATTTTAAGAATATTGTAATAATATTATTAATTTATTTATTTGCCTTCAATGCAAACTATTGAACGAAACAACTTTTTCACTGGGACAGGGACAAAACCTTCTGCTGCTCAGTTTGTTGGTAATACTCTTTCTTTTTTCATTTCCCTTTTACTTCAGTTACTTGAACCACTGGCTGAATTTCTTAGAAATTTTCTGCTGACTATAACAATGCCAAAAAGAAAACAATACCTTGTTTAATAAAACTGGATGCGCAACAAAGGGAATTGTTTAAAAATTTCGATAAAATATTAATATATGAGGTGAAAAAGGTACTTTTTATTATTAATTAGATTTTCTTTTCTTTTCTTTCCCTCCTTTTACGCAACAATGGACACGCATTTCCTTTGCTCCCTGGACCAGGGAATATTTTTGCAATTTTGAAAATCAGTAGTGGAGCCACCACTGTGATTAATTATGTGTTTTTTTGCATTTGAAAGATTTTTTTGTAAATAAGTAGC
Organism: Lepisma saccharinum; assembly: GCA_022664845.1. Classification (NCBI taxonomy): domain Eukaryota; kingdom Metazoa; phylum Arthropoda; class Insecta; order Zygentoma; family Lepismatidae; genus Lepisma; species Lepisma saccharinum. The sequence continues at coordinate 27,857 of JAGDQP010002861.1, forward strand.
AAATATATGAACCACTTTTGAAATATATCAACCTTCAAATACAAAATAAGTTTCGCAAAATTCCCTCCCCATCCTTTCCTGGTCTTTTTTATTATCATTTCTTTATGCTTAACAGGTTACATAATACCCCACCTTCAAGCTGATGGTAATAGGGCGCCAGGCAGTTGGTTTTCGGGTATCTAGAAGTTGGTTTCGGGGTCCGGGTGTTTATCGCCTTCGGGGGGAGGGGGCGAGGTATGTATGTGTGTGAAATTTGCGTTTGCAAAAAATATATCTAATAGCGGAGGAAGGTCCGACCCCCTACATGCGTCCGCCGCCAGGCCACTTTATTTTTTAGAAACACTCCACTGGATATCACTGTGAGTAGAATTCTCGCGTCACTCTTGTCTTTACCTCGAAGAAGTTTTTATACTGGTACATATATACATACATTTTTATGTATAAAGATCTCTATGTGGTTCTTATAAAAAGCTACGTTAATTTCTTTTCTTTTCTTTTGTAATTACATTTCCATGAATAGAATACTAAAATACCATTTCTGAATAATACAACGTACAGAATCTTTTTTTGGAAGCGAACCACCAGTCAGGAATGAACTTGAGAAATGCTTAAAAAGTTTCGTGAAAGAAGCTTGGTCTTAACAGACACACACACCCGACAATTCTATAAAATATTTTGTTTCACGGCGTCAAGCTTTCGAACCGATATTTCTGGAAACCTACCGCTGAAATCGGCCTTGAAATCATACAGAAAGTTTATTGTCTTGCTACATGAGGTTGAACGCCAATTGCTGTAACACGTCATAGTATTGTCTCCACTATGGACATACTGGATACATTTTGTGATGATCTTCAGAAGTACAATGACCACCTGACCACTCAAGTTTTGACTTTTTCTTGGTCTTTAAATTCAATTGAATTTTATTTATGGTCTTTAGTCATGTAAGACTCAGGCCAGTAAAATGGGAGGGGAAAGGATGCGGGGAGGTGTCGGTCAGAGCCCAAGTTGAAGGTGCCATCCCGGCATTTGCCTCGTGTGACTGAGGAAAACCCCTGGAAAAACTTCATTGAACCCACGACCTCCAGAATGCTACGCCAACGCTCTACCATTGAGCTATGGTGGCTCGGTTCTGGTCCCAAAAGAAAAGATCTATAGGAGGAAAGGATTTACACGGGTGAAGACGAACGGTGTGTACTTTTTGTTTGTTGGCTTTTTTTACTTTTTTGTGCATTGTTAGATTAATTCATTTTTTTTTTACTTTTTATTGCATTTTTCCTAGATAATTTTATTATTTTTTAATTCGTAGTACATTTTTCTTCCCTTAAAAAAATCGTGCTTTCTAAAATTACTTTTTAATTTATTTTAATTTCTAATTTTTAGTGTTCAATACTATAATCCATTATATAATAACTTATATTGCTAATACTATTACCCGTTACTACTACAACAACTACTACTACTACTGAAAACTACTACTACTACTACTAACTACTGATATCTACCACCCACCTACTATTATTTACTTCTACTAATAATAATAACAACAACTACTACTACTACTACTGCAATATATATACTACTCCCATCTAATACTACTACTATTACGACTTTGGGAGTGTTACCATTCTTCTCAACAATCCCGAAAACTATGGATTCGATAGTTTAACTTTCTCTCAATAGATGGCTTATTTTACTTAATTAATTACAGTTAACTGGATTATTCTGTCGTATATCTAATGATTGAATATAGTATTGTCATCGGAATGAAAGAAAATTTACAAAATTTCAAAGAAATCGGATGATGCAAAGTGAGTTAAAAATCAATTACAAGATTTGTAAAAGACATGAAACATGATTACCGAGTAAGTTAATAAAAAAGCGTGCAAAAAGGCGGAAGGATAAGCCCGTTTACTAACATACAGGTATTCCATGAAGTCCTGCAGAAAACTAAAACTCTATATTTTGAAAACTATTAAGTTTATTTTTAAAAAAATGTGTGTATATACTTCAATGTTCAAAGTTTTCTGCTTGTAGAAGTTCATGGCCAAACTTTTTGTTGAGCACCATTCACGTCCAAACAGTATTGTAGTCTTTTGGGGAAACCGAGAATCGCGTGCTGACGGTGCTTCTCTGGAATATTCAGAATCCCATCACTCATTTTGTCTTTCAGGTCGTCCAGATTAGCTGGTTTATGTGAATACACCTCTGTTTTTACATTTCTCCACCGCCATCTCAAGGTTTCAAGTCTGGTGATCTTGCAAGCCAAGGAGTGGTCCCCTTCGGTCAATCCATCTCCCATCCAATGTTGGACCCCATATTAAGTCACGTGATTACCAGTGCAGCCAGATCAAAACTCGACATTGATCAGTGTTGCCAGAACAAAACTTTAAACTTCCCTTCTTCTGATCCCAAATATTTGTACTCTTAAACGTAACAGTTAAAAAGTTATACAAACCTTTATATAGTTTCCTACAGAACTTTATGGACTCTCTGTATATTAAACTTCCTATTGACTCTTAGAAGACACACGTATAAGCCATTATATGCTACACATGTTCCAATGAATTTACTTCCACAGTGCTTGGGACATTCCAGGTATACACAAGGATTTTACCAACCCTCCATCATCTGACTGCCACACCTCCAGATTTCACCAACATGTGCACACAGAAATTTGGCCTAATGTACACTCACCCTTATGGTCTAATTATGTTTCCTAGTGGTTAATAGATCCCGATGAGTATCCCCCACGGAGTACCATCCAAGCGTTCGCCGCCTTTAGGTAAGTGTTTTCCTCAGTCACACCAGACTAATGCTCGAATGATACTCAGACTTCAAAGACGGAAGTCTATGAGTCAACATGATGGAGTGCCGGGTAGGATTTCATTTCCTAACCATCTGTTTTGCATGACAAAAACGTCATGACTTTTTGCGGGAGTAGACAACGTTTTTGTTTTGAACTACCCGCCCGCCCTGCCTAACATTCTTTCAAGATGTTTCTAGTATGTCTTATTAGAATGTAACATAGTGTCTAATGCAATGTTCACACCAGTTTTGGGTAGAGACTTTTTCATCCGCTCTCCCGCCCTGCTCTGTTTCTTTCTGGCAATTGGTAAAAGCAGATACCCGTTGCCTCCACCATGTTGACTCATAGACTTGCATCTTCGAAGTCTGAGTACCATTCGAGCCTTAGTCTCATGTGACTGAGGAAAACCCTTACCTAAAGCCGGCGAACGTTTGTATGGTACTCCGGGGGCTTACTTAACATGTAGCTAGAGGTACTTATCGTTATCTATTAAGCACTTGGAAGCATAAATGATATACACTACTTCAAACAAAAGGGTTTTTTATTGACCCATACATTTTCATGTCCTAATCGAGGGTCGGCGGACAAGTAGAGCTCACCATCTCTATAATTGCGCCAAACATACTAACAGAGGTCTGATTTACCCAAATGTAGGAATACAGATGGTCAGACACAGAAATCGTAACCAGGGCCTTTGCAAGCGGTGACTGTAGATTTATCTAAGCCTAGCTGGCTAACAGTGTCACCCATTTGTAACCAAAATGAATGGGTCAAAAGGCAGGATGACCATTGTATGGCTCGGCACTGGTGGCCAATGGACTGACCAACTAGCAGCTGACCGAAAGGTAGCAGAATGGACAGTAGATACTCTCTGGAGGTATTTACCAATCTCTGCATGCCGTTGACTCGTGTCACCGCTATTTATTCAAACGTAGGATTTTATGGAATATTTTCCTGGTTGCTGCATTCTTTCTTTTCTGGCTTTTCTTGAGCAGTGGCATATTAGTAAACCTGTTGTTTTTCGAATAAATAAATAAATTAAGGGTCAGTGCATTATGTAGGCCAAATGTTTCTACACACCTTTATGTTAAAAAGCGAAAATGGTATTTTAAAAAGATACGAGGTAGCTGGAAAGCAAAATCAATATGTAAGTTATGATGGGGGAGGGGATAGTTAAATAAACAGAAATATATTACCAGAAAATAAACAGAAAAGTAGTACTACTTCAAATATATTACCACCTTGGTAAAGCGATTGGTACAGTAACTAGCCCAACGAACTATAGCTATATGTAGGGCCATCCCACAAACGAGACAAATATCTTATAAGCATTTTAAAAATATTTTAAAGAACTATATAAAATAGCTATCGTGCTTTCATTAAGGAGATATATACTTAAAAAGACAATCATAAGGTTTCTGGATCACATATACGATGTTTCTGATTATACATTTTAAAAATATTTTTACAGTAATATTTTAGACATCAATTCTTTGACAATTTAAAAAAATCCAAAAATATTTTTTAAATTACTTGAATCATATTTTTTAAAAAAAAATTGCTACATATTTTAGACTGCTTTAATAAATATTCTAGAAAAAAATCTTTTACATATACTTGAAAGGTTTTTAACGTTTTCAAATTTGCTGAATGGAGTATATTTAGGTACGACAAGTTTACCTACAAACGAATAGATTTTCAAGTCTCTGAAGTCCTCCTACTTCTTAGGATCAAATAGAATTAAATTTTATTTATGCATTTTAGGCATCTTTGACTCAGACCTTTGACTTCTTAGAGATTGGACTACGATATCTGTTACAGTCTTCTACTGATTTTAACATAAGTTTTCTCTTCAGATACAGAAAACCTAATTAAAATTAAATTAGTTTCCACTTCCTACTAACTGAATAAAATAAAATATTATTTTTTTTAAAAAAAATACGTGTGGGAAGAAAGGCGAATTCAACACCTTAACATTTTTGTGTACATTCAATTGGACACTGAGTTGCACGATGACAGGAAACTGTAGAATTATTGAACAGGAACAAATAAAAGAATATAGTCTTCAGAATTAAATTTCTCCTCAACTGAGACACGAATTATATATCATTTTTAACATGAAAAGTTAGATACGTGTTGCGAGAATGTATGTTGTAGCACTAAGTTCAATTTTGGTATACTATTCCAAATAATTTTAAAACACAAAATAATAATTAAACTCAGTGAGGGTTCGTTCAAGTATTACGCGAGCAGATGTCTAGTCATTTTAGACTCCCTGCCCCCTTGTAGGGAAAAATAAGCAGATACCCGACACTCGTCCCTTGTGCTTAATTAACACATGTCAATGTCTTACTGCTACTTTGTAGTCAAAAAAAAAAAGAATGTTTAAATCTGCAAATCTATACTAATATGTTTTCGAAAGAATCTTACGTAAACATTGTTCTGATGTTATTAATGAGCAATGCTGGAACCCGCTCCTGTGCTTAAAAGCTCACGTAATACTTGAAAGCCCCCTTAGGACACGCCAAAATAATTTTTAATGTACAATATTCCATCAAGTTTGCTAAACTTCGTCGAGTAATTTAAAGCAAAATATAAAACTAAATTTTACAGATAAGTGTAAATAAGGGTGTGATTGGAAGCAGATCACCCCCTAGATGAACATATGGCGGATAAAGGGTCATGTGGCGACACCTGGTGGCAGTGAAACATAAAAAAAGTAGTCAGAGTAAACTCTGCACATGTTCTGATGCACAAAACCTTTACGTTGTTTTCCAAGAGAGATCTCCATCAACATTATCTGTCAATATGGATCCATGGGGACAGCATGACCATTTCAAGTCCCATTTTCTCGCTGTAATATAGTAAATGATTCCCTGATATTTAATTTCTTTGCTAGTTCGAATTTATTTAATAAGCTGATATGTTCGTATTCAGCGGCTACTTTTCGATATGAATTTGGAAAATCTTCTTTTCTTCTACTTAGTTTCAACATTTAAATTATCTCCATAAATTTGTTTTTTGAATGTTTCTTCTTATTTGACTTATCTATTATTTTCTAAATTCACATATTCCTCTGTAGATACCTGGATTATCCAATTTCTCTAGTCCCTTATATACTGTACCAGAGAATGGCTAATTGTAATGCCTCGTTAAGTATCGTATTTCGCTAATAGTTTTGTGAGAGATTTGTTTCTTGTGTATGTGTGTGAAATAGCAATAGAAATCCAATCTGGCCCAGATCTGAACCGGTTCTAGTCACCAGTAGTGATGTGAATCAGGAAAATTCCCACAGCGGTAAAGCGCTCATCTCTGGTGCTTGGGGTCGTCGGTTCGATCCCTGTTCAAGCCATGTGGGCTTTGTGGTGTATAAACCCCCGTATGGGTTGCGTGGGTTTTCTCAGGGTTCTCCCGTTTCCTCCAACTTTCTTCATTCCAACATCGTCCATCCGGACTGAATCAAAATTGTCTACAGGACTTAGAAATCAAATTCAAATTGTACCCACTTTAAATGTTACATCAGGGAAAACGACACGATTGCCCATTACATTGTTGGAATTCAATGTTGCTTTAGCTTTTCCCAACAAAATAATTAAAATTTTGTAAATAGGATGCTCAGTTTTCAGAGACCGTCAGCGCGTCTCAGTCCACAAACTCAGTGACATCCAGATTCATCAAGCTTCATTTACAGATGGTAAAAAATTGTTGAAGTTTCAAACCATGTGATGTTTAGAATAACTCTCTCATGATACCATTTTATTTAGGAAAAAGAAAAAGTATTCAAATTCCGATTTCTGTTTATAAGCATTTCTTCATTTGGTTACAAAAGATTGGTTTTTAAACTTTCGTCAACTTGATTTTTTGTATGGGCCAGTCTAGTAACTTTGGACTTCCGCCCGTCACGATTCGCCCCTTAGCTATTAAAATCCACACCCATGCCCCTTCCGGGACTCGAACCGGGACTTTCGAGTCGTTGGTCTACCGCCGCACACCGCACGACTACCCGACCGGCAAAATTAGTTATTGTGTAAACGTTCACATATGAGGAGTTTTGCGGTATCAACTATTCTAACGACAGAAGCCATTTATTTTAGAAAATATATATAGCTTTTGTGGTGGTTCAAAAGTGTTATATAAAATGTTCATAACTTAGAATTTAGATTCATTTCCTAACAATTTACAGTTTGAATTATCCTGAATTTAAGTAACAATCACTTAAGAAACTGAATTTCAATTTTCTGTTATGATACTAAAAAACAGTAAAAAAGGTAGGGTAAAGCTATCCCCCGTGCGATACGCACACGCCGTGAACGGTGCATGGGGATGTGTAGGTAGCGCTCCACATTTTCTTGACCTACGGTACGAAGTGAGATGGAATAGTCAGTACCACGCTCTACCGCCTTTACCTTCCCAAGGCGCCCAGGAATACCAAGGACACTCTGGTACTCAATTTGATAGGAGGCTGAGTGTACCTCAGAGCGCCACGCTTGGGAACACTGAGAGAAAAGGCTCCGGTGTCCTGGCCGGGATAAATTAATGTAAATTCCAAGGTACATGACATACAAGGTAAGACTATGACATACAAATTAAGATAATGAAGTCAAGGTAGTCAGACGCACTACCGCCTAAGCCACAGCAACTAATGCCCGAAGGACTCACGATATTTCTATTATTTTAACATTACTACTACTACTACAATAAATACAGCTATTACGACGATTACTACTGTTGGTATGATTGTTACTATTGATGAAAGATATTACTCCGATGAGACTAAGTACAAGAAAGGTTATGTTCGTCTGTGGTTAAACAGGATGTTGCATTGTTTTTCTGATGAAGATAAGTAATATTGTAATTTCCCTAGATAACAAGCAAAAACAGGGTCATGAAAGAAATAAAAAGTCGCTTAGCTTCGAGTAACGCATGTTTCTGTTCAGTCGAGAAACTCCTAACCTCGCGATTAATATCAAGGAAACTGAAATTGAAAATATACAGAACGGTTATTCTGCCGGTAATAATTTACGGTTGCGAAAGTTGGAATAAGACCCTAGGAGATGAACATAAATTACGTGTGTTTGAAAATAAGGCTTTGAGAAAGATATACGGGCCGAAACGCGACGAGATGACTGGAGAGAGGAGGAGACTTCATAATGAAGAACTTCACGGACTTTACGACTCACCCGATGTTGTAAAAAATAATGAAATCGCGACAACTAAGGTGTGCAGTTCATGTAGCTCGGATAGGGGAGAGACGAAGATTATATTCTATCTTGGGTGGAAAGTCGAAGGGAAAGAGACCATTGGGAAGACTGAGCTTACATTGGGAGGACAATATAAGAAGGGACCTTAGAGAAGGAGGTGTTTGTAATGAAAATTGGCTTGATCTTGTCCAGGATAGTATCCTATAGTGAACGTTTGTTACTGTGGAGATGAACTTGCGAGTTCCGTAAGCCATACAGTAAATAAGTAAGTAAGTTAGTCATCCGTTGTTTCGTTCCAAAAAAATAACTGCTCTGTTTGCTTTCTTCTCTATGGGAACATCTACACTTGGATGAATACTATTTCACAAGCTGTAGATCAGCGGTTCTTATCTGGAGTGTCCCGACACTACTGTGCCGAGAAATTTACTTGGTGGGCCACGAAACTTCTAGTACGATATGGTAAAGCATAGTACGATACAGTATGATACTATGTTAAACAGTTACTGTACAGTTAAATAAAGGTGCATTGTAGAATACCATGACAGGCATACACGAATATCACAATAATAGAAACACGGTAACGTTTCGCAAAAGCGTTTTCACATGGTAGAAGAGAAAATGAACACTCTGTCCACTTTCTCTCCTACGATGTGAAAACGCTTTAGCGAAACGTTGCCACCTTTCGATTGTGTTCGTGACATGTCTTTATATTATATAACGTAAGTATGTTTTCATTCCTTTTTACATCTTATCTATCTATCTATCTATCTATCTATCTATCTATATATATATATATATATATATATATATATAACTAGTATAAAGGAAAGCCGGACAGGCAATTTAAGGTAAATTTAAGACAAATGAAGGAGAAAAAAGGATTATTTACAGCTTACTAACGTATTAGATCACACATATTCACATAAAAAGTCACTATATTTCGTGTATTCACACTTTTTCAAGTAGAGATGAAGAAAGCGAAGTTGACGTGTTCAGAAAGTACAAGTTTGAAGAGACAGTGGCGACACGTAGAGGACAAAACATCAAAACTGGAGAACAACTGACTGCTATAGCTCGTAGATATCCGGACCTTGAAATAATAATAACTGTATAGCGTGTAAGTACAAGGTGGGATCGTGGATGGAAATGTTTTGAAAATGCAAAGGAAAAGGGGAGCTTAGAGTTATTGACGGTCAAACCGTGAATAAAGGCTTGTGGAGGTGCTGGTCGTAGGGGGTAAAATGTGGATTATGGCAACCAAGAAAGATAGATCAAAATTGGTGTTGTGGGACTCGGTGTGCAAGGACTCGGTGTTGTGGGAGCCGGTGGGTTGGGCGACGGTGGGTTGGATTTTTGAGTGGGTTGAGTGTGTGAGGATGCACGGCGGATCTGTTTGGTTACAAGGTTAGAAGGGTAACCTCGGTTGACTAGAGCCTCCTGGAGGCGTCAGAGTGTTGTTTTCTAAGGTGATGTCCACGTCAAGGAATGTGACTCTTTTGTCGGAAATGGACCAGGTGAACTGGACAGCACGGAATTGGTTCAGCTGTTCTAGGAATGTCTTGAGACTGGTTTCACCATGAGTCCATAGCATCATTATATCGTCCAAGAATCTTACCCAGAGTAGAGGGGTACCCAGAGTAGGGAATATATATATGGTACAGTAGTGTTATACATTTCAAGAATATCTTTGTCCTTTTTGGAAAGGGTTACCAAGGTCTTGTATTAATAATTAATTCATGTCAGCATGGTATGCAATAGTGTTCAGCTTACATTAAATTGCTTGTCTTAAATATCTCCTGCAATTCAAGAGCCTACAAAGGAATATGTAATTGTGGAAAGAAACAGAAATGTATTCGTCTGTGTAGTACATACAAGTCGTGACCTGTGATACATAAGACTCTTCAATGTCTCTATGAATAGAATACAATAGAATATAAATAATTTTATCGTCATTAGGCCATTAACAGCAATAGACAACGTACACATTAGTAATATATCAATAATTCAGATATAAGAAACATATAACCGTTACAGTATGAGTATACTTTATATCGTAATGTTCCTTTTAATATTGGATCGGTAGAGACAATGACCATTGACTCGGGAGTGGTTTTAGCCCTCAACCCTTTATAAAGTGAATAAAATGACCGTCCCGTAGAACACTGTTTTACAGGTTATTTAAGTATGGGCGGCTACAAAGATATCTTCTTCTTTGGGAGTGATCAGATAGACATTATGGTGAATAGGAAAACACCAGTTCCTTAGCAAACTGCGTGTCGGGTAATCGTACCAGTTCCTTGGCAAACTGCTTACAGGAGAAGTATTTGGTTTATGGTTGGAGTATACACCAGTTCCTTAGCAAATTGCGTGTGCGGATGACACCAATTCTTTAGCAAATTGCGTGTCAGGTAGTTGTACCAGTTCCTTATCAAACTGCGTACAGGAAAAGTTAGGGTTCATAGGTGAGAGTGCACACCAGTTCCTTAGCGAACTACCTGTGCAGGATAGTACCAGTTCCTTAGCAAACTGCGTACCAGGGATGTTCCAGTTCCTTAGCAAACTGCGAATGGAGGAAGGAGAGGAACTGACCACCCGGGGAAGGAGTGATAGCTCTTGCTGCTTGCAGGTTCCTTTTAAAGGTGATTGTAGGGGTGGCTATTCTTGCTTCTCCTACATTGACTCCAGCTCCCTCTGTCTTCTGTTATCCGCTCCATCTCGTGCTAGATTGTGGAGTTGACCGTCGTATGCTCCAATATGTGTCATAACATGTTTACATCTTACTCATATGTTTGTTCTATGAACATGCCTGTTTGTTTATTTAATGTCCACGTGCTCCTAATACACACTAGTCATTACGATATATTAGTCAAGGTATACAATAGATTTAAAACGGAACATTATATCGAGCGAATATTACAGTATAAGATACACGAGAGGTACTAATAGCAAATGTCAGATGCAAAGCACGAAAGGAAAATGTATCATAACTCAATATTACTCTCAAAGAATTAATTGATATTATGAAATGGATGATCAACCAGCCAGTCATACAGTTTACATTTAAAAACATTTAATGGAATATTATTTAATTATAATGGGAGTTTGCTAAAGAGTTTCAGACCAATTACTTCATAATTATTAATAGATTTAGATAATCTATGATATGGTTTATAAATAAGCTTATTACTTCTTGTGCTATAATTATGAATACTTTCTCTACATCTGGTAACTTGTTTTTCTGTGTACACTAAAACATAGTAAATACATAGGTTAATGGCTGTCAAAATTTTGTATTCAATAAACAAAGCTCTACAGTGTGCTTTGTGAGGAGAGTCGGAAATCACTCTGATAGCTTTTTTCTGCAGCAATAAAACATCACTAACATGGCTTTGCGTAACCCCATAGTTATGAAATTATGTTTTGAAAAAATGAAAAACAAACTGATCTAACATAGTTATCAGGCACACAGTTCTTAAGTTGTCTTAGAAGATAAAGTACTCTATACAGCTTACCAGAAAGAAGTTTTAGATATTGTATTTTCAGAGATTGTTTTTATTTATTTATTTATTATTAAGTTTCAGATACAGCTTGAGTTGCCATTTTACACAGAAACAAAATAACAATGCAACAAACTAAATAACTTCACTACAAAACATCTAAGCTTGAATTACGGAGAGTTGTATCATCTGCATTTAACACTGTATGTGCTCCTGCATGAAGTGGAAAGTCATTAATCATAAGAAGAAAAAGTAAAGGACCAAGAACAGATCCTTGTGGTACTCCAGTCTGAACTTCAGTGATACTAGAATTCTTATTTTTCACACAAACTATACGTGAGACATGGTGATATTTAAATTTAAAATTACTTGCAATTAACATCAATATAAATTATTACATAATGAGTCATCATTCAAATAATTCTTGACAGCATAATAACCCTTATTGACCAACAAATTAAATAGCTCAGATTCAAATTTAATATTTTCAATACTTATCAGATAATTGGTAGTTTATTCTACAATCTGGTACACAAAGAGTAAACACTAGAATGAGTAGGTGTTAAATGTTCTCTTTCTACAAATATGTTTCTATTTTGCCGCATGTAATGCAATGCAAAACATCTGTGAATCAGGACGTGTACAGTTCATTCTGACGTTCCGTTCGTTAACATTCCTAAGTCACTAGATGACGTCATATGTCCATTTCATGCTATGTACTCGCCTTGTGGGTGGACTAATCCCGTTCATACACCTGTTCAGATTTTTTTTTCTGTAAGTAAGTTTTATTATTGACTTTTCATCCCCTTTGTCGAAGTCCAGTGGACTATATGAAATATTGTAGATTATTTCGTCTTTTGACATGTCCCCAAATATGCCCTTAAAACATTTAAAATGCATATACTAAAATTTGCTACATAGTGTTAAGATTATTTTCGTATTAATATACTTACTTTCAAACAATAACAATTTTACAACTTAAGAATATTTTTTTAAATATACTAAAATAATTTCATTAATATAAAACTTTTTTTTTAGAATGTACATTGTGCGGTAGACACAGTGAACATATTTGATAGCTGAATACATTCTAAATTCTAATAGACACATATAAGTTTGATTCATTACAGGAAACTACAATATTTGGAGTGTAGAAAGCACATGTCATTTTTGAGCACAGCACCTGTGAGATGTTCATTATCACTTTGAATGCACTGGCGTAAGTGACGTTGGGAAGTCGCCTTATTAGATTTCGGAAATGTCTCCGGCTGGATTCCGTTGATTCCGGATCGATCCAGGATATAATTATTTTAATTCGTCCAAGAATCCTGGTCTCCTCTGGGAAACCCTCTGCAATATTTTGCTCTATAGGGGAAAATCTGATAAAGGTATCTATCTATCACTTTGTCAATCTCTTAATATTGTAGTATCTCAGGGAGACTTTGGATTCTTGAACGAACTTCTGAACGTCTAATGCGTCTATATCTTTCGTAGTAGAATAAATCTCCGTCGGGTTGCCTAGAATGCTCCAAATCAAGATAGGTCCGCACATCAAGTGGAGACTATAAGAGGCGTACGAAAAAAAAACCGTTCAAGAGCTTCAATTATTATTATCTTCCCTGAGGAGGATCACAGCATCCTAGGGAGCGATAATGAGTTTTGAACGACAGCAAATTGTTAACTGAAAACCAAACACGTAATATTGAAAATTAAGTATTTTATTCTTAAAAAATCAGAAATAAATCCGATTATATGATGTATTCCATGTTGCATTATCAACATACGCTATTTGAGTTCAAAGGAACATTATTTCGTTGCCTTTAAAACAGACGTTGCCAGATAGCCTTTGAAACAAACGTAGAACCATATAATTGTTTAAAACACTTTTAAATACAAATGCTTAATATTATAAAGCTTTCTACCTTTTACGTTAAACGACAAACAAACAATTACTGATAATAATTCTATTCTTATATGCGGCACCATGAGAAAACTGTGCTGACATCTATTGACCATCACCTACACTACGACAAGCTATGCGACGGCTAACAATACATAAAACAATAATATTGTTTTCTTTTCTCCTTTTAACTTAATGCATAATATAATTAAACTTTGAGTAATATACAACAATTAAAAAATACTAAATCTTTTGTTCCATTGATAAATTCCATTCTTATATACAATGCACACTATGGCCTATCATAGGGTCATATCAAATCAGGGTAACTCAGAGCGAGGTGACCATGGCATGTCTCCGAAGCAGACAATTAGATGTCCTGAAAACAAGTTCCGGATAACTGTTATGCTGATTACTGCAGTATGCAGTTGCACCATCTAGTTAGATCACAATGGTTTTGAATTTCAGACACGAGAAAAGTGTCAACCGTGTGGGTGTAGCTCATAGCTATTACAGTGCATATTTCTTTAGCCCCATCCTCAAAGAAGTATGGCCTGATTACGCTGCGAACGTCTATACCACATCACACGGTCAGTTTGGGATTATGAAGACGGCGCTGATGGAGTTCAAGGGAATTATCAGGAGCCCAATGGAGCATGTTTTGCTTATTAACAGTTCCTGCTAGATGAAAGTGGGCTTAGCGAGCAGCTGTAGCTCAGTTGTAGAGCGTCGGCGTAGCATTCGGGGGGTCATGGGTCCGATCCCAGCGGCCAACAATCCTGGGGACTGAGGTTTTTCCAGGGTTTTCGTCAGTCACGCCAGGCAAATGCCGGGATGGCGCCTTCAACATAGGCCCTGCCCGACTCCTCTCCGCTCCACTATCACGACCTGAGTCTTAGATACTAACTCTAAGATTCTAAATATCAGACGTCAAAACTACTTTTCCAACTATTGGTCAAATACGTCCCTAGAAACACAATATCTGAAATAATTCCAACTAAAAATGGTACCATCATCAAATCTCCGGACAACAATCTATCCACAACAAATCGCAATAAGTTCAGCTTTGAAATCTTCGGGCCGCATGCCAAACTGACTCCATTAGCGTCAAGGACAATACGCATGCAACCACCACCACGCCGTCAATCAATGCGTTCCGTACTTATACGTGGTGTTAATCCAGACATTACAGACAATGAAGCAGAACAAGAATTACAAAAAGAGGGACACAATAACTAAATGCTTAAGAATCAAAACTCGTGAAGGAACCGCTAGCTACATGGTCCGAGTTCTCACTCCACTCCAACCATCTATAGATGCATTGCTACAACAGGCGCATACATCTATGGAAAATGGTATCGTGTCGAACCTTCTCGAACTCAAGCACCAATCCCTCTCAGATGTGATGTCAAACCTACAACCGCCATGAAACCAAATAGTGCATTAACCAACCTAAATGTGGGTACTGCTCAGGAACACACAACATCAAAACCTGTCCTAACCTCCAAGTCCCCCGAAATGCAGCCATTGCAGAGAAACCGTCCTACATTCTCTTACAAATGCTAATAACGACCAGTCCCAAACCCTGATAACCTGGTTACATAGTACCTCTTCGAATTCCAGAATTCGCTCAACCTACAGCTAAAACCTCAGCTCTTCCTCCGATTACTATTGAACAACTACTCTCTTTCATCACGCTAACCCTCCAGAACCTCTACCCAGTTTCCAAAGACGCTATTCTGGCGAAAACCCAGCACGCCACCTCCGAAATCTTCAACGTCCAACTTCAAGCTACTTATTCTGGCCCTTACGTCTATTTTTCCGTTATACCTCCTAGACCTGAGTAATGTTTTCTTCCTTATGTTTCATAAATTATCATTCATCTTAATCATCTCACCTCTCATGTACATCAATTGCACAGTCTCCATCAATGTTCAGGGCAGAGCTCACCTGTTTCACATCAAGCCTAGAGTTGCCCCTAGGCAAGAAGATTTTCACCCACTGTCTCTATATGTATTGTGATGTGATGAATAAGCGCACTTCATTGACATCTGCCATCACATTACCATCTGATTCTATTTCACCTAAAATATGATTATATGTTAAAACTTATAATGACCAGTATTTAAGCCTTATAAAATAAAAGATTGTAAAATCTCTTCGACCACCAATCT
Organism: Lepisma saccharinum; assembly: GCA_022664845.1. NCBI lineage: Eukaryota > Metazoa > Arthropoda > Insecta > Zygentoma > Lepismatidae > Lepisma > Lepisma saccharinum. The sequence goes on from JAGDQP010002861.1 coordinate 43,435, forward strand.
TTATACTTCCTTTTCCAATCTTCCTTTTCCATCCCTTCCCTGGAAAGAGGACGTATCCCTCTGAACGGGTAGTAGCCATGGCTTCACCATGGCTAATTAAAAAGAAAATGACAGCCAGAGAAACTTACACTAAATATGATGTACTTTTAACCCGCTGAAAATAAATACCTTTTGACTTTGATTTCGTCTTCGCTTCTTTTGTTGTAGAAGTTATTGTATGGGGTGTAGGTTGCTGAAAAGCACCGCAGCTTCATATAATAAATTATTCTCTACAGGCTTCTGCGGGAAAGACCTTGTAGCCAACACTGCGTGGAGTATACTTGGGGCACTTGGTAAACCTATTTGGAAAAAAGGTGTTAGTGTGTTATTAAGGAATCAGTGTACGACTACAACGCGCCCTGATATCTTTAAAGACGAAGTGGGAAATTATTTGAAGACGCACAGTGACAACACAATACGGACCATAAGGACCACTTCTGATTTATAGATATACAAAGGCCCGTTTCAGTGGGTTTCATCACTCATTATAAGGTTGAATATCAATATCGGATGTTGTCTTACTAATGCCATTAGCCACTAACAGAATTCTAAACGGACCATCTTCTGACGATTCGACAGACCATGCAAATTGCATCTTGAACAGGAAAAAGTTATCAATCTTCATTGAACATTCGCCGTATGATCCAATCCGATATCTGCTTCCTTGCCGATCTGCGTGGCCTCTGCAAAACAAACACGAACCCATCCGACATGACACTACATTCTTCACACCATTGTCGTACTCAGCGACAAATAAAAATATGAGACGATGCATCACGACGAGTAATTTCTCGTCGAAATGTTCTCTGTGTTTCTGTGATAGAACCACTTCTAATGAACCATTCTATAGCACAAATAAGCTCTTCCACTGTCCAGCTTTTCTTGTCCAGACACCACACGCTACTGAGTGAGAGACCACACACTGACCAACTAATTTTCCAGGTATCTACTACACGCATGTCGAATCTCAGCAACAATCATACTGCAACAATAAAAACAAGGCACTATTAAGTAACTGCCACATCCTGTATGTATAAAATTTTAAATATGAAGGAACTATTAATAATATGTTTTTATAATATATTTTAAATATATTTTCAAAATATCGTGTACATATTTCAGAAAATATATATAAAATATTTCCTTAATGGACAAAGGATTAAATTCTAAAATGTTTAAAAATGTTTCCCTGTTGTATTGTTAATAACTATCACCGTCAAAACATCGGGATTTATCAATAACCTCATTTTTTAATTAAATTAACAGATTTACCTAGCTTTCGGATTCTCATTGAATCCATTGTCAAAGAATAAGGTTGGGGAATAAGTAAAAGGTAAAACATTAAAAGAATGGAGACACTTAAAATGTTTTATGTGTCTGCTTACATTTGAGAGTTGTCCATGTAGTTGTTCTTCCTACTCCGAAGTGGATCGTCAAATGTTTGTGGAACCAGTGTTCCATGCTTGTGAAGAAGGAAAGCTACCATTACATTAGCTATATTTTGTATTTCTTCTCGGTTTAAAGTCTGAAAAAAATAATCTCGTTCTTTATTCAGCAAATTTGTGTTCAAATTTTATTTTTGTTTGTTTTGTAAGAATAATTTTACTTTTAAAAGTTGTCCATTTTGTTCTATTTGTAATCTTGGGTATTAAACTTTGCTCAACAAAAGTATGGTCATTTTCTGCAAGATGTTTTGAGAGACTTTCTGTTTCTGGTCTTCTTAACCGTAACAATACCAAGGCATTTTTAATAACACCTATTACCAACGGAGGTGGGGTGGGGGTTGGGGGTTGGGGGTTGTACCCACCTTCAAAACTTAAATACATCTCACAAAATAAACACAAATTAATGCCAGATTCAATGGCAGATATCCTTCTAGCAAAGATAAAATATTCGCTTAGCGACTCCGAACAAAATATAAGCAATAATACTTCGGTGTAACCAACAATCAAGAGATATATTTAATTGTTGATGTGGCTGCAAAATATCCCCCTTGATAGCCCGTTTTACAAAATATTTTGGTAGTGCAGGAGTTAATTTTTAAAATTGATTGGCAACACTTAAAGCTGCGTCACCTAAAGTAACTTTAACATGCCCCAGTACGTAAATGCTGGTGCTGATACATCAAACGGTATGGAAAAAATTGAATATATTATTCTTTTGAAAAAGGCTTGGTAACAGTGTCAACTGCTCCTCCGGATATATATTTCTTGACCTGTTCCAGTACGTAATGCATATGTGTGCAAAATTTGGTGTAAATCAATACGGATAGGTATAATGGTATGGAAGCAATTTGAATATTTTTTTGAAAAGTTGGCAACACTGACAACTAAGGTGCCTGGTCTGCCCGGAGTGCCTATATGGGTGTAAAACTTACTAACAGGTTTAGGAAAGACGGGAAATAACTTACAATACAGCCATCTGGGAGCAACACTTTGAATTTTTACTCACGTTTCCTACCAAGGGAAGGGGGAGGGAGAAAATACTTTGTGCCCACTACAAAAGGAAGGTAATTTATGAGAAATAGCAACGTTCAAACTACACTAGCGTAAAATATATGCTTTAGCTAAACACACTAAACCATAATTTTTATTTTCAGATTTTTAAACAAATGATTATTAGAATAATAACAAAAGCTAAGATATGGTGGTCACAAAGTACTCTCCCCCACCCCCACCCTCACCCTTTGCGTTGGTATCGCTAAGAGTTAACATGTTCCTTTAGACGTGTGGAGAGGTTACACAGTTACCTATACACAAATATGAGCATTGACAGTTTACTTTTAAAGGCCTAAACGTTCGTTTGTTTGAGTCTAGCTTCCTTTTTATTCGATAAAGCAGCTCTCCGCAAACTGTGGTCCGCGGATCACTGGTGGGCCTCGAGGCCTGACACTATAGTCCTCCGAGTCTAGGCTAAACTTTTAAATCAATGGTCAAACAAGACAGAAAAATCAAATTCAAGAGAATTGCGTATCACAGAGTATAGTTAAGAATTATTTTGTCTGGACCCATAACAATATACAGTAATTATTCAATTAATAATTATACAGTAATTAATCAATTAATAATTATACAGTAA